>MQTX01000042.1:564594-585727 GCA_009735665.1 Angiostrongylus cantonensis | reverse complement strand
TATATGGATTATAGGCCTGACGTTATCCATCAAAACAGCTTCAGTATAAACTAGAATTCTGTTGCACAGCAATACGACACTTCCAGTTCATTAGTCGGACCAGTTGGAATGACTGCCTTTTTTTTAAATCTATTTTTACATGCCTATCCACCGTTTCACCGCCCCATCGTGGCTGTGAGGTGTTCCTGGGTGTGGGGTGTGTGATGTGTGGCGGAGGATTCGTCCACCCAGCAGTGTCTTCGAAGCCGAGAAGTAGTCAAAGTTTTCATCAGGAATCCTAGCTAAGAGTAAATCTCCCTCTGATCCACTAGGGCCACAACAACCTGTGGTGGCGACGACCTGAGGTTAGCTTTAGCAAGGCTGACCTCAGGGCTCCAACGAACCACAATGGCCAAACCAGCTAGCAAAACTCCAAAACAATGGAAATTATGGCGGGCCCGTACGATCAATGAAGACGGTCCATCCAAATATCCAAAAATTTTTGAGGTGACCCGTTATCAAATCTACTGTGCGGATCCCAGCACTTCATGTATTCGATTCGATTTGCTTACATCCGTCATCCACAAAGATTTTCGTACATTTTGCGTACTGTTGCTGTTGCTGGCTGAAGATTTTTGCTTCCTAATGAACGTCACGGAATGAGGGTCGATTCGATTCTTCTTGGCACCTTGGAGACACTCAAGCTAAGGCGTTCTCGCGTGGATTGAGGGAGAGTGCGAGGAATGGTGGGCGGTCTGATCAGTGCCTTGCTTCCTGATGGACTGCATTACTAATCACTGCGCTATCCTTTACGTACCTTCCGATCATCTCTGGAGCCACACGAATAAGCATGAGCAAGCGACGATTGAAGATGCTTCGATCGGCCGTCTGATATACAGAGGTAACATCGCAGCTGTGAGCAATGTTGCTTCTTTATTAGCCTAATTTGCACTTAATACGAACCTATACAATAGATGGACGATTCGTCTCTTCCTAGCACGACGTCGGTGCACGATTTAGCTGACGAGCGTCCGAAATGAACGCTAACAACTGCGCTCCAATGCCACCATTCGCCCCGCCGTGGCCGCGACAACGCGTCACGGGCTCGTTGGTGGCAGCCATCGGCCAACTGCAATGAAAGCTTTCCGTGCTGAGCACCCACTTCGATGTGGCTCATAGGCTTGTGATACAGTTGTACTTTGTGTTCCCAGTTTGCAGCAGTTCATTTACCTTTTGACCTTACCAAAGTTGCTGGGATGCTTTTGTTCTTGCAGCGCTTAGCCTCGGAACGTTTTTCGGCTTTGCCTTATGTTAACCCTCATGAATAAGAAGACCTGAGTGTTAAATTCATAAAATGCAGGAGTTAATTTTTTTTCTCGCTTACCAATGCTATCAAAATTACGTCTCTATTTCCCCTAAAAGGTCAAATTTGGCACCGTGATTGGTGGCGTTGATCTCTTCCTTGCTTCATCGAAAAGCTAAGTGCTATCTTGCATGAAGTGATCCTATCAGCGTTCATTCCTAATTCAGAAATATTTCATTGAAGGCGTACTTCGCTTCTTTATTATAGTTTCTTGTCGTCATGACGTCTACTTCGCCGATCGCCACTACTCCTGCTGTTGGCTCTCCTCAACAGAACAGCTTCCATCCGTCGTGGTCCGTCTTATTTACAAATATTGCTGAATGTATATTTTTGTGAACGGCTTGTAGTATTGGTCTGTTTTCCAGGATGCGTTCAGTCTTCAATGGCGGGGGAAATGGAACTCCTACTCGTTCAACAAAAGCGGTGAAACTTTAATAACTTGGAGAATTTGTTCTGTTTTCATAATTATGGTTACTTTTTCTAGTGGTTCTCAAAATCTGTAATGTAAAATGCATTATGAAGTCTGTAAGCCTATGTTGGGACGCGTATGGCGCAGTGGTCGAAGGCGCCGTGCAACATACATGGTATCGATCCCGGCGATCGTGATCCGCCAAGCCTTTCATCTCATCGGGATCGACAAATTGCTACCAGCCTTCTCTGGGAGAATGGCACCATTGGTTGGATACATCGCTAGGCCACCGGGAGTCCATTGTAAAACCAGATATGCGTTCACTCACCTCAAACGATATTTAATGAAGTCGAATGCATGGCGCATTGCTCAAGGATTAATCAACGCCGAGAGCTTTATCTTTTATGGACCTATGTTATTTTCCACGAAATCTGACTTCGATGACACTGTTTTTCAGAAGTTCAAGTGACTTCCTTCCTGAATTGGATACATTGCTGTTTTGTTTTTTTCTCGCTTGAGGATAGCCTTATTCACAGGCAGCGGATAATTCCGCTTCTGCTCCTGTTTTCGTAAAAAACCGTTATGGACGTGAGGACATGTTAGCATTAATGGGCGATGCAGCTGGTCATCGTGCTCCTGAAGGTCTTCGCGATTGTCCATTCTACGTCGAAGAAGCCCTTCAACCAATTGTCTGTTACCCGCTGTCTGATCTGGAGCAGGTATGCCATTTTTCTTGCGATTTATTATAGTTCCACTGCTTTATTATCTTTGGTCGCTGTTCAAAATTGCTAGTTATTAATGAACGTTTTACCATTAGAATTGGTTGGAGTTATAGAGTTAGACGACGAGTACTTCTAGTCTGAATGTACCTGTTTGATTTCATTCAGGCTGTTTGTCTTATGTTCGTATTTCTTCGCTTTGCCTCTGCTTATTTAGCACGTTTTTATGTGCAAACTTATCAGCAGTCCTTCAAGTTGAACGAAAAAATTGGCAATACACGGGGAAACACGAAACGTGGTTAAGACTTCACAGAAACCTTAACATTGAATATCTCGCTTCTTTAACTACTGTCGTACTTCTTATCTTCTTGGAAACTTGGACGACCTGTCCTCACTGATTGTGCTGGCTCCAGCATTTTCTCCATTTTTCAGGGTTTTGCTGGTCTAGCCATTGTGATTCGCTGGAGTCCTAAGGTCAGAATGACTGGAGTCTGCTCTAGGTCTTCACCACAGGCAGTAGCCGCCCTTGTGGATCAGAGGGAGATTTGCCTCCATGCGACTAGTTTGATATCAGGACAGTGGTGGATCCTGGTATCGGTTTACTCTTAGCAGAGCTTGCTGATGGGAACATGGAACTCCTTCTCAGCTTGGGATACCCTTCCGAGAGGGATGAAATGCTCCGCTATACAGCGCAACCCAGAAACACCTCTCAGCCACGATGAGGCGATAAACCGTTGGGAGGCTGTCGTACCTTGTAGATCCATAGGACATGTTGCCGCTTATTTCGCTTGGAGCAGAAAGTTGGATAAAACTCAAAGTTTAAAATGTGACTGCAAATGAATACATCTGTTGCAGCGCCTTCAACAAAACATCAACTCGTCAAAAGCGATGGCGTCGCTCTCGCATGCAGAGCGCGCCAACATAGCAACCGGAGCGGCTTATTCTGGTTCCACCGACGGTGGTACTGCAAGCCAGAAAGCAAGCACTGGAGGATGGACTTCTGTGAAACAATGGAGTACGTCTTTAATTCTTCCTTAGGTGGACTGCGGAATAAAGATATCTTATTAGTTTTCTTAACCTTTTAGATCGCAACCACCCAAATACAGGAAGTGCAAGAGGAACTAGTTTTCCACGTGTATACGGTTCATCTGGTCGAAATACTACTCGTGGAGATGGTACGAACATCAGTCAAGATCATTCCCAGTTGAATTCTTTTGGACAAAGATTTGGTACGTTGACTTTCTATCAAATGGGGAAATGTTTTGCTTGCATTAGTAAAAGAGAATCGATATAAAAGTCGTAGATAGTGAAAATCTTATGTGACAAGTTGACAACTGTCAAGAAAGAAGTTTCCGCACATTTTCCCTTCCTCGTGGTTTTGAAGGGGCTTGTCTTCATGTCTCCCCATAGATATAAATATATTACTTACTGATGAGAATTACTTCATCGAAGAAATCTGAACAACGCATTATTAAGATGTAGTCGTTCCTATGTGAACCTTGACAATTTTATATCTTTCTGAAAGCAAATTCTTAGCATGGATGTTTTGCAAACAAAAGATCCAAAATTGATTAAAATGAGTTGTCGTTTAGTAATATTTTAAAGAGGAGGAATTCATTTCTGGATGACATCAATTTCCCAATGTCGTGTTTATAATTTTAGCAACTCGTGGTCGTGGAGCACTAGCATTAGCTCGAGGAGGTGCTGTATCGGGCACCACCTTCAATTCGCGAGCTCAGGGCCTGTACGATCCTCGTGATCCAAAAGGTCTGTTGTTACTGTGACTCTTAGGAAGAACCGTTGTAGTTTCTTAAAGTTTACTTAATTTCTTTGATCTCGTAGTTAAATCCTGCGTTAAAACTATTGCTGTTTACCACTTCGGTGTATTTCTCTTGGATAATCTGACCATTGAGAACATATTCATTAATGTTGCAAAGACATAATTAAAGTCAGGAGGTTCTCCCCGAGAAATGGGGTTGAACTCGAGATCGTCATTGGTCACGCTGAAAGTGTTATTCTATTTTCGCCCACTTAATATTTTATGGCCTTCTTTCGTCCCTTTCCCAGGTGTGCAGTTACATCACTAACTTTAAATTAATTCACTTATGTACGAATGTTGTTTTATTGGAGACTTTTCTTTGGGCCTTTTTAATGGCTGTACTGGGTTCAGTGCCGATTTCTGCTTCCTAGATCATTCCCGTCGACGGGTGGCTACTGATAGCACCGATAGAGTGAAAGAACAGGCTGAGAGAAAGGCAGAACAAAGGCGTCCGTTGGTACGGTGGATAGCACGTGAGCCCCGACAATGGTAATCGTAGCTTCGAAGCCCACATGAAGTTCCAAGTTTTGCTCCTATCTCAAGATCCTTGAGGTTGAAGTCCACATCGTACCGTGCGGTGAAAAAATAATAGGCAATAAATAAAAGGCACTTCTGATAGCCATCAATTATATATTGATCTAAATGTTATCGCCTTATTCCCTTTCTGTTTTTCTCATGAGCAATTGTCTTCGATGTTATTAACCTTTATTTCACAATTATAATCTATTAACAGATCGCCCTCGTCTTCGCATGCGGTCTACAAGTGATGAAGGCGAGGTAGTTGGTGAAGGAAGTTGGACGATTTCTCCATCAGGAAAACACTGTTGGGGCAATGACAGTAAGGATCCTAGTCAAATCAACATATGGTCTTCTGGGCAAGGTAGGACGGTCCTTACGTTTCTGATAGATCAGATAAAGTGGAAGCGTTCGTAGCGGTGTAGTTAGAGGTGCCTTGCAATACACACCTGGTCTTTGGTTCGACACCATGACTCGCGTTTACAAACCTCCCATCTGTAGTTTGGGAAGATAAAAAGCATTCCCTCGATATATCATTAGGCTCCGAGGGTTATTCATTAAATCGCTTTTACAATGCTTAACAATCAGGGACCGAAACTGATTTTTGACAGACTATTGGTAATCTTTCGAGTGCTAGAATAATTGGAAGATTGAAAACGTCAGCCTTGTAGAAGATTTTACCTTATATAATTGAAAAGTATGCCTCCTTAAAATTCCATTTGATTTTAAAGTTGTTTGGAATTATTAGAATATTCAGAAGATAGTGGCAGATTACAACCCCTATTTTAAAGTGACATATCTCAGTTTGGATAAACCTTATTGATGGAAATAAAAACGATTAAACTCTTTAAATTTTGCCAGCGAGGAGCATATTTTGTTCATATCGACTCCTCAAAACTTTGGAGTTCTGGGGGCAATGAACTCGTTGAATGCAGGTTTGGCTTTGGAGTGGTTTCTGAAGTATTTCTCGAAATTATCGAGATGCTTGAAGAAGTGGTGTTTGGTAGGTGAAAAGTCTTCTGAGTATGGAAATGGAGGCAGAGTTTCGTAGTCAGCCTTTGCAACGTCAGTTGGAAGACTCGCCGCCGCGTGTTATCGTCCAGGAAAATTGCTTCTTTTCCGTTTATGGATACGGAGCTCATATGTTGAGGTTTGCAGTACATTTCGTCGACTTACTGGGCTTACTCCTGAGATGCAATTTTTTACCCGAATTCAGGAAGTCTTAAATTGCCAAAAAGCGGACATGACCTTCTTTTGCTGTAGCTTCGGATTTGGGAACTGTCAAATCACGGCCGATTATCACCGGTTATCGTAAAGGATGAAATTATCCAGTTATCGCTCCCAGCACCGTACACGAGAAAGTCGTTCCGGTTGAGTGGAAAAGGCTGACGATACCTCGAATCGGCGATTTGTTTTATTGTTATTCAATTCGTGCGCCATCCATTTGTCGAGCTTCTTTTTCATTTTAACTAGGTTGGATGCTTTCAGTAAGTTCTCCTGTCAGTTCTCGAGCAGCCATATTAATATCTGCTTCCACCAAATCCTACATCGTCGCCATTAACAGAACGACGTCCATGAGCCCCGTTATCATCAAGATCGAGTTAGCGACGGCTTTATTTTCGAAGCCAGCCTATGGAAGAAAAATGAAATTACAAATGCTGTGTTCGGAACAACATGATTTCCAAAATGAATGAAAGAAAAATTTGAGTTTTCCAGAATTTCTGACGAAGTCTCCGCGGCCATAAACAACAGCCCATTTGGAAATATTATCGTCTTATAATGAACGGTGTACTGCTTCCTTAGTTGTATTCATTTTTGAAGTACGGGCCTCAAAAAAAGTGCCCGAAGTACGTTCGGTGGGCTCCGGGAAATCAGAATTTCGTTATAGTCAGACAAAAAGCTTTTATCCTGCAGGCTAAGATTTGCACATTCTAATGTTTTTTTATTACAAGTAGTAAAATTCACGTCTAGCTGAAAGATGCTTGTTTGAAGTTGAAAGCAGCTCATAGCTCAGCGCCCTCTGAGTGAATATCAATTTACGTCGCTCTCGTGTTAGAGTAGAATTAGTGGAGTATCCTTAACAATTGAGCTACGCCAAATGATTTATGTTTTAAGGTGAAATGGCATTAAACATTCCAATTTGCATTACGAATAGTGTACTGTACCTTTTTGTCTAATCATTCTTCCAAAGATAATTTTCAGTAGATAACCGTAAATTTCGAAGGTAGATTTGCTTCCTATTTGCTAGGTGATACTGCTTCATCAATTAGTGAAGTTCCTGAAGAATCTTTGCGAAAGAACGAAAGCGGTCCAATGCCTGAATGGATGGAAGACGGAGAAGATCAAGAGAAAGGGTCAGTGCGATTTTTCAGTTTCGTTATCTTTATCTCAGACATCGTGTTATAGTTTTCCCTAATGCTCACTGATCCGTACACATTTATCCTGTTTTCTAGGGAATCTGGAGATGATACCATCAGTGCAACTGGCTCATTCGATGAACATGGACGTTTTCAAAAAAAGGTTTGACAGCTCACAAAATCCTTCCTGTCTTAATGTGGGAGCACTTGCGTCGTATTTGAACTTTTATTATTTTTTGTCAGAATGCGATACAGCTGTGCTAGTTCGTTCCAGATGTTTACAAGAGGGGCATTAAGCTTTTATTGAATAAAAGTGGTTTAGTGGTTTTCAACTAGAGTTTTTAAATGCCTCTGGCCTACTTGTGATTAGTCGACATACCCATTGGAAGGGCGTAATAGCTCGAATCAGATCAATATATTGTAGGGAACAACCGAGAATCTTAGGTACCATTGGACGATTCGACTTCCATTTCTGATTTAACTTGGCGTGCCTCACGTATTATTCTCAGAAAGTAAGCTGAAAGTAACAAACCGTTACTTGGGTCAATTCAGCATCCTTTAAACTACCTGCCATGTGTATACTTGCCGTCATTATTGGAACACCCACATTCGTAGGACTAAAAGAAATTTGAACAACTGATTGAAATCGTTGCATATCGGCCAAGTTGCACCGCAGGTGACCCGCATTGAAATCGTTTTTGTCGGCCAAGTTGCACCATAGAGAAGGCATCAAATATTTCGCTGATTAGAAACTATCTTCACTGTTACGCTATCTATAGGGTAGACAAGCAATCCCAGAACACATTTTTAATTTATGATATATGATAAGTAGCTTTTCACGAATGTCGTTGCTCAACGTATGCAATGTTGAAGATATTGTTTTAGTAAAATTGTATCTCGATAAGTTGTAGACCAAGAAACAACAGGAAGGAGAGCACATTTCTATGCGGCCGCAATGAATGAGCGTATTCATATTTTATGTGTACTCTACTACTTTTCCTCTACTGCGTTTTGCTTCAGTTTGACGTGTGAAGTGTCAAGTGTAAAATTTAATTACATTCTTGACCAGCGTTTTTGTGCGGTGTGGGGACAACGCAGTAGTGAGCTATGCCGTGGGTCAGGAAACGAAAGCGCTAGTTCGATCTCCCTTCCAACGCTTTCCTTCAGTCGTCATGAGAACCCCACAGCCCGACTACGTCCAAGATTGCAAGCAGATTTTACACGACCAGCATTCTACGACATTAAAGATGAAATGAAAGTCTTCAAGCATCGGCTGAAACCTGTATCAGCTGTATCACCTGTAGTCCCGTTGATCGTCGAGTGACTCGAGCGGGCGCCAGTAAATCTTCCATCTTTCCCTGTCGCATGCAAGAGTAGCCCGGTAGGTCCTGCTCGCCCTAGGGACTCGTCGAGCATCATATCTTTCTTCTAATCTCTTCGAGAAGAACTCTTACCATCGGGTCGGTCATCTTCTTGCAGTACGTTTGACATCCCGAGGAATCCAGTCACTAACAGCTCTTGTCCATTTTTTGTCACTCATACGCATTACGTGTCCGACACACTTTATCTTCGACTGTTTGGCGTACAGAACGGCATCGTTGATTTTTCATCGTTGACGCAGGTCGGAGCTTCGGATCCCATCCCTTACTTGTGTGAAACGGGGTACTCCTAGTATCGTTCTTTCGACTGCGCGTTCGATAACGATGACTAATCTTCCATCCTGCTTACGCAACGACCAGGTTTCTGACGTAATCTTTCCACACGCTTTATCGAAGTCGGCAAGCATACGTTCCGTTTGGCTAATGTTTGGTGTTATAAGGACGATATCATCAGCAAAGCGGAAGTGATGTAACTGCCGGACATCGATTTTCACTCCCGTATTATCCCATTCCAATGTTCGCATGTCGTTCTGCTGGGTGGCGGTAAATAGTTTGAGCGACATGGTATCGCCTCGCCTAGCCTAGCCTCTTTTGACGTCAATTGTCGTTGTAAAATGGTGATTTCTTGGTTGTAAAATTTTTGTACAGCTCACGAAGAATCTCTATGTACTGAGTAGGGACTCCTTGACTACCAAGGGCTTCCATGACTGCTTCTATCTCAATTGGAACAAACTCCTTATGCAAATCGGTGAAAATGAGACAGCGGTATTTTGCACTCTCGCGATGCTTCGAAGTCTCTCGTTATCGTGTGGATGTGGTCCATTGTACTAAATCCTTTTCGAAACCCTGCTTGATCACATGGCTATCCTTCGTCCAGGGTTCTGTCAGTCCTGTTTAGGATGACTCGAGTGGAAAGTTTGTAGACGACAGACAGCAAGCAGGTTGGGCGAGAGTTGCCAATATCGTGTAGGTCACATTTCTTGAACAACTTCACGGTCTTGCTGATTTTCCACTGAGTAGGGACCTTGCATTCAGAGAGATAGTGTGTGAAGAGCCGAGGCAGTGCGTTTACGAAGATTGGCGGAAAGTTTTTCAGATGTTCTGGTCTTATGCTCTCCGGACCTGGTGTTGTTCGATTTTTCACCGACGAAATGGCATGTCGGATTTCGGAATGGAGAACTGGTGGAACAACATATCCATCCTCTTTTATTTCACAAGACGGAAGGTGGGCGTGGCTGTCGAAGAGATCTGAGTAGTATTTGTCAATGGTTTTCTCCGTTGCCTTTCTGGATGCTGTAAATGCTCTGTCTAGCCGTCGGAGTGCAGCCATCTTGGTCATGTAATTGGCAAAGCTTCGGTGTGCTTTACGAATTCTTTTCCCAGCCTCTGAAGCTTCAGCCATTACTGCTGCCCTTCTCTCTTTAATATCTTCTTTTATCGCCTGTGTGCATTGTTTCTCAAGTTCCGACGTTGGGTCGCGGATGCTTGCAGTTGGTGCGATTCCACGCTGGCGTATTACCACCAGAGTTTCTGAAAACAGACGTCTCTTATTGACTTTCGAACTCTCAGCTTTCATAGCGCTAACGTGAAGATGTTGAATGAGACGATCGTATTCCTCGTCGATATCATCCACAACGACATCTTCCCACGAGCCGACTAACGAATTTAAGTCAATAATTTTTAGTCTTTTAGTAATTTAATAAGTCCTAGTTTACAGTGGTTCCGTGGTTTCGGTTTTTGAATCTAGCGCCTTTTCTCCTTTCCACTAGAAATAGAATCTTGCACTAAGGAAGCGATGGTCTCATCCTATGTAGAATTTTGGGACAACAGCGACATCAGTTAGGCAAAACCTATTTACTATGATGTGGTCTATTTCGTTATGGTACTCTACATTGGCAGACTCCCACGTCCGGCGTTGAGGGTGGTGGGACTTCTGGCATTGCGAGTTGCCATGGATGGTCCTGGTCGCCGTCATAAACTCAGGCAGTCGCTCACTCTGTTTGTTCCATTCTAATTCGTGAGTCCTAACGTGACGTTCTACTTAATTCAATCTTGGCACTGAAATCTCCAATGATGACTTTGAAGAATGTATGGTGTTCTATGTTGAACTTCTTCAAGTCCATATAGAACGCTTCGACTTCTTCTTCGTCATAGTTTGATGTTGGCGCGTAAACGACGAAGATTGTCAAAGCTGGTGTTGATCCACATCTTTTTAATCGTAAACGTCCGATTCGGGTTGTAAACTGTTCGAATGAATCGATGTTCATGGATCAACTTATGTTGACGAAAACACCGACGCTGCCGACTTCTCTACTCTCGCATGTTCCGAGGAACTGTTCTTCTCCACTGTCATAGACGGCGTTGAATGGGTGGCGTCGTGTCGTCTCGGCCAGGCCGATGACGTCGTACCTTATCCTTCATGCTTGCATGGGCAAGTCGATCGAGGATCTATCGAGGACTCGTATGCAAGTGTGCGTGCATTGTAAGTACAGATCGTCACCATAGTTCTTCGTTATCCAGGCAGCTTCCATTGGCCCTGAGATTTTAGCAGCCTCTCCGTACTCGTCCTACCCAAAGCTGCGAAACTGGGGTCTCTTTCGGGTTCGGGTGAATGATGCCCGTTTTTTGCATGTTTGATACCCACGTATAGCTTGCTGGGCTCTGAACGTGGGGGCTGGTTATACTCACTGGTAGCTTGCCAGGTTCGCCTCCAACAAGTGACCTCAGGAGCTTACTTGTCGGAGGCGACTCCTAACCGCTTCCCGTATGCCTGTCACTTGATTCCAAACTTTTGGCTGAATTGACTCGTAGAATACAATCCACATAAGCGGGAACGCACCCACACCGGCATGCATGAATACGCCTAGCAAATACAGAAAGTATGTGCCAAATCGGAGCAGCAGAAACAGGGAGTCCATCCCCTGGGTCCACCTGCGTCTCAGGGAAGCGAAAGTCGCTTTTGGTCCGCGATTAACCCCTATCCCGCCACCTGGGGACGGTTCACTTAACCTCGCGACTAACCGGCCCGAGACTCCTCATATGAGGGAGATCCGTGGCGGCTGAAGCCGCATGTAAAAATTGGAATTCCTTTATGGATGATTGATGCGATTAAACGAATTGATTATGAGAAGTGCTGTTATCCGCACAGTAGACGTGAAGACAAGTCGTATAAAGTATAGGGCGAAATAAATCTTTGTTTTTTGAGAAACAAAAATTTTTTAGAGCGGCTTATGGAGAATTGTGTAATGTTGCAGTGAAATTGTGTATTAACTGTAGTAAGTATTGTTTGTACCGAGTTTTTTAGCACTATGGTCCGCTTGGTCCATCTGAAGAAAAAGCTCCTGGAGTAAATAGAGATAGGTTTGTTATGTAACCTGTTTCTTGGTCTCATTTCTGCATAGTGGAGTTATTTCTATACCTTTTAACGATTTCGAAAACTTACACTCCAATGAATCCATGCTTTTAACGATTGAGTTACTGTGTCCTTACAGTGTCCTTCATGTGATGACGCAAAGCAACGTTTACTTCACAATGGCGATGCTTTGGATGTACTTCTTTGTTCTCTTCAGATCTATTTTTCTGTCATTCACCCTTTCAAAAAAATGAGCGTTTGTGATCCCAAGTTCATTCTGCGCTAATAGTCACACTTTTTAAAAAGTGCACGACAGAATAATAGCTTTGAAGAAGGCATGTGTTAATTGCCTCATCAAGAAGAGTTCGTGAGGGCACCGTAACCAAATGTTTTCCATTCGATCTTCACTTTTGGTATTTTCGAACTCTTCTGGAAGGATATGTAATTTAGGTGTGAAAAACAGCAGGCTACTAATATCGAGAATTATAATAAAGTTTCTAGCATTGAAAAGAAAACTTCACAACAGGTAAGTAATAAAACGATTACTAAGTGTTTTTGTTCCAAATATTCCATTTTTAAATTAGCTCAGTGCTTTTGCAGATGTCTGGTGATCCGAACTTTTCATCTGCACAAACTCATGTTTTGAATAGTGACCCAGCGACTTCACATGGCTATTCCAACGTGCTATCTCAAGCCGAGGCTGTGGGCTATCAGCCATCTGTTACATCTCAACCAAGCGTAGGTACAGTTCCGGCGGTAGTTCCAAATTCGATTCATCAAGGTGCTTCACAGTTCTTCTATCTTGATCCCACAAAACAGGAACGCGGCCCTTTCGAAAAGGTAGTTTTAAATATTCTTCTGGTTTTATACCATTTTTGCAATTATTAAATTACAGATGCAAATGGATAGTTGGTACAAACGTGGATATTTTACAGAAGCACTAGAAGTTCGGCGTCATCATGAAACAACGTATCGAACATTAGGTATGAGTTCATTCCATTATTTTGGTGCTTTTAAGTGGCCTAGTTCCCTTGTTGTTTTAAATGTTTGCTCTTATAGGTGAACTAGTTCAACTGAATGGTCAATTGACGCCGTTTGATTTTAAGGACGATATTTCTTGTCAACCTTCAGTTACACCAGTTTTTTCTAATCCTGCTCCACCTTTTGCAGCCCTTTTTGCTTCCGGGTCCGTACTTTTTTTCCGATCGCGTTTCGTTATGACAAGGATTCTGTAAAATCGTAATTGCAGAACTGGAACTATGTGGAACGAGTTAGGTAACCCTTCAAGCATGATTTATAACCAGACTAGCTATGACCGTATTGCAGTTGAAAGAAAGGTAGTTAATTTATTTCGAAATAAGATGTGTTAACATAATAATTCCTACGACCGACTTTCTAATAACCTCGGCTTTGATCAAGTAATTCTTTATATTCTTGTTGAGCAAACGTGAGGTGTTCTTTTTTTCTTTATTTACGCACAAGCTGACATTTCGGCGGATATCGCCTTCCTCAGAGCTTGGAAAGGTCAAGTTGACTGCAATCTACTCGGCGAAACACCTCCTATTTCAAAATCTTCGCCGTTTTGTCTCTGTGTCCTATACGTGCCCAGTGGAGTACTTGGTCGAACTTTAAGTTTGCCGGCTAGGTGTTTTTTTTATACGGGCGAAGAGTGGTCTACCCGTTTCGCTAATGTATTAATGTACGTCCCCGCACGTTTTACAAGAAATCAGATAGACTGTACCCGAACTCATGCAGTCACCGTCTCAACCGTTGGGGCAAATTATACAATTTTGCGTTTTACATAGATGGTCATACAGTTGGTTGCGAACTACTTGGCGTCTGAGAGTACTCTGTGGAATTTCAGTTATCGTTACCGAATTCTCTAGACCGGTCCTTCTTAAACAGGGTTTTATAGCTGTACTTACTTCCATTGAAATGAAGGGCAGGATAAATGGGACCTTATTGCCGCTAGAGTTATCGTTAGCGGGCCTGTGGTTTCCTAGTTCAAGCAGTAGTCATTAAAAAAAATTCCTCTAGAGGAAGGGCCAAGCCCCAAACGATAGCTCTAGCGATAGTAAGGTCCCGTTTATCTTGGCCTTCATTTCAAAAGAACTAAGTACAGCTATATCGCGCTGCCTAAGAAGAGCCGGCTAGAGAATTCGGTTAGAATAATCGAAATACCACTGTGCACTGTAAAAAGCGAACTAGTTCGCAACCGCCTGTATGACCGTCTATGTACAACGCAAAATTGTATAATTTGCCTCAATGGTAGAGACCGTGATTGCATAAGTTCGGGTACAGTTTATCTGATCTCTGGTAAAACGTGCGGATATGAATACATTGGGGAAACGGGTAGACCACTGCGTCCATATAAAAGAAAACCTAGTCGGTAAACTTAAAGTTAGACCAAGTACCCCACTGGGCACGCATGGGACACAAAAACATAACGAGGAAGATTTTGAAGTAGAAGTGAGGATCCTCGCACAGGAGTCGAAAACACTAGCGTGTGAAATTCTTAGAGCATTCTGGACTCATTCCAAGAATCCGAAAATGAACCGCAGGGAGGAATGCCTCATTATCACGGAGGATATCGGGCAGTATTTAAGACTGCTGTTTTGATGTGACAGGTACATTGCTATTCCGTGTAAACTCTGTGAGGTTGGTCTCCACGTGACATATCTATTGGAAGACTTATAGAAAACGGTAAGTGTGAAAGAAACTATTCTGTGTTCAATGTGTTTGAAATCTTGGTTTAACGTTTTCTCTGTTTGGTTATGGAGGTGTTTGGCCGTGTAGATTGCAGTCAACTTGACCGTTCCAGGCTCCGAGGGAGGCGAAATCCGCCGAAACGTCAGCTTGTGCGTAAATAAAGAATAAAATAACACCTCGCGTTTGCTCAACAAGAATATAAAGTATTAGTGTTAACATAGTTTATTTTATAGAGGATTGGGGATGAGCAACGCCGAATATTACAAGAGCAAGCAAAAATGAGAGAGTACCAAGAACATTTAATAAGAGAAATGCAGAAACAGAGAGAAGAGCAAGAGAAGCAGTTGTTGGAACAAAAATTGGCTTTAATGAAACACCAGGTTGGTTACGGTTAGGCTGTTTGTTTTGTTGACATCTGGTCAACTTGTTAGACTGCCTACTCCTGTGCAATTTTTTACTATGTAGCATCACAATTGCTTGGTGTCTATATCTTCGAAGACTGCCATAACTTTACCATTGTAATAATTTCTTGATAGCATTTTAAGGAAGAGATTGAACGACGAGAGCGTGAGTTAAAGGAGTCAGCTGAGGAAACCAAAGCTCGGCTTGAAATGGAGCGACTTGCGCTTGCTGAGAAAGCTCGGCAGCTTGAAGAGGAACGTGGTGCGAAAATTCAGGTATTAAATAATTGATATTTCGGTGACGTCAAGTATTGTGTTTTGTTTCTCTATACTTTGGATAAAAAAGTCCTGTATTTGGTATACATATGTATTATGTATTACACGCATATATATATATATATATATACGTGTGTATGTATACATATATGTGCATACACGTGTACACATATGTGTATACATATTTTTATAGGTGCGTGTAAATATATGTATACAATACGCATATCTACTGGGTAAATATTATGCATATCATACGTATGTATGTATGTACATTCATGTGTATATATATATGCATATATATGTATATATTTGCACATATAGCAATGTTTGGAAGAAGCTAGAAAGGCTGAGGCAGAAAGGAGACGATTAGAAGAGGAAATGGAAAGGCAACGAAAGGTTGAAGAAAGTCTTAAACGGCAACAAGAAGCTGAAAAAGAAAGGTCATATTGTTTTATTTTCCTAATACTTAGATTCCTGGAGTATAGTTACTAACTGGTTTGTTTGATTGTCAACACTAACATTAAGAATTTATATGATTTGGTCTTACTTTTCGCTGCCTCTAAAAAAAAATTAATTTTTTAAAAAAAATCTTGTGGATGTTTTCTAATCTTGTTTTAAAAGTGGCAATTGTTTCCCTAAACTAGGACTGCAGATCATATCGCTTCCAACATACTTACATTTCTAAACCTAGAATGTTAGACCAATGTTTTAAGCGTTCTCAAATAATACCTGTGTTTCGGGTGTAACCGTTCTGTGTGATGTGACCGTCTTGTTTCTAAATGAAATTAGTTAGGAGTGAATTCTGTGCCTTGCGGAGTTGTGTACTGTAAGGGGTAGTGTTTTCTTCTACTCCTTTCGTTTTTATAGGCATGCGAACGAGTGTGCGGAAGAGGAGGCTCGTCGTTTGGCGGCAGCAAACGCGGAGAAAATCCGTAATCAACAGGCGGAGATACATCGGAAGCAGGTTCTATTGAAATGTTAATTCTTTAAAATCATTCATAACGAGTTATCTCAGCTTCAAAAATCTTTTTTGTTGTTTCAGATTATTGCCATTAATTACTATTAATCAACGGTTGCTGATGTTTATCATTTATCTTACGTTCACGATAATTATTATCATCACCGATATCAGTTATTATTATTACTATTTTTATTATTGCTATTATTATTGTTTTATCATTATCACTATTATTATTATGACTTACTTACTTACATGGATTCTAGGATAGCCTGTCTTAACTGGTTATGCGGGCCCCAGCATGTTCTACATTTTTTCGGAGTTTTGCTGGTTAATCCATTGTGACTCCCTTGAGTCCCGAGGTGGATCAGGAGATTTACCACTCTGCGAGTAATTTGGTACCGGTACGGTGGTGGTTCCTGAAATTGGCATTGGTTTACTCTTAGCTGGACTTCCTGATGGAAATTCCAGACTGCTTTCCACCTTGGGAAACCATAGGGAAAAAAGCTTGGAAAAAAAACAAAAAATCAAAAAGCTTAGGATGAATCCTCCCGCTGTACATCGTAGCCCGGCCGACACCCAGGAACACCTCCTAGCCACGGTGAGGCGGTAAACTCTTGGGAGGATTATAATTATTATTATTGTTATTATTCTTACCATTATTGTAGGTTATTAGTTGTCAGGAACTAATTTTTATTAATATTATCATTGCTTGCTAGTTGTTTCTATTATTACTCTTGTTATGTAAACCCCTTATTTTCTGCGTACTATAATTTTCACGGCAGGATATGATGTGAATTGCAACCACAACGATGCTGATTGAGATATTTGCAAAACTTGGACCCCGGACCAGATCGAACCAATATTTCCTTTTCCGGGGGCTCGCTCATTGCACAATCTGCCACGGAGACCCTTGCTCTGCGTTTCTGTCAGCTAGTTTTCAACCCAACGCTGCCCTCAGCAGTCACCCAGCAGAGGAATTGATCTGGCGAGCACAAATCTCAGCATCGTTATTGTTGCAAGTATTCTTAATATTCTTAACTCTTCTCGTTATTGTTGTTAATGATTTTATTATCTATTTGTAATGGGTTTTAACAATATTGTACCAAAATTTTATATATGGGGAAGCTGTCTATTGTACTCTTTCATATTATGAGTCTTGGTAATCCATCTCGCTGCTTATTAAGCGAATAGCGGAAGAGAATGCTCGTAAGAGTACAGTTGCACAGTCCAGTTCATTAAATGAAAAGGGAAAGAGTCAAGATTCCGCCAGAACCTTCGAGATTGAAGAAGTTTGGCAGGTAGAGGGTTTTAGCCTTTTGATTACCACTTTCTCTGAGTTTTTTGCGCTATTGCCCTCGTGTGTTGAGTGATTATCGGATTTCATTATTTCAGCCTGCTCCTAAGCCTTCACAAACGGCCGTTCAATCAACTGAGCAGAGTAGCGTTGCTTCTCCTGAAACGTTGAAATCTAACTCCACTAAAGGTTTTCTTCGATGTGCTTTTCAAAGCTATCCATTGAAAGAGACATTGAAAGTAACTTGTTTTGTAAGAGTTAAAATCTAAGTGTTTTATAGTTGCACCATGGTCTTCAGCATCTTCCATAGCTCCTATGAAGGAAAAGTCTTTGAAGGAAATCCAAGAGGAGGAGGAACAACTATTACGCGCAGAACAAGCCCAACAAGCTCGATTACGAAAAGAGGTTAAATGATCACTTTGTGTCACTACGAGTCACGCTCTTGTTATATGCAAATATTCTGTTTTGTGCTGATCTTACTATATATGTAATCAGCAAGAATCCGTGAGCCTACAATCCAGTGGGACGTGGTCAAATGCTTCGCAACGTCTTCAGTGGGGCCAACCACAACAGCAGTCCTCTGCAGTTAAAACGAACGTGAAACCTGCATGGGGAGGAGTTGGAGTAGAGCAACAAAAGGTTGGTGTTGTAAATAAAGATATAGGTTTTTTTCACGCGATCCGGTCTTATTTATCATATTCTGCGAATCTCAATTTCTATTTTCGGTTCGTTTCGTCACCTCACACCCATTATCCACGAAGTTCTTCTAACTTTTGCTTGTGTATTCCACTGTTGATTGAGGATTGTCACCATCTTTGTGATTATCGCTGGATGCTGGTGGGGTCGATTCTCCTTGGAATTCTGCTGTAGTTGTGTTAGGGCGCTTCCATGTGCGTTGGGGGAGTGAGATGTTCCTAGACAAGTATAATACTTGGTTTCCGACCCTGGCATAGGGGCTTGATGGAACCTGGTCGACACGTTTGTTAGCTACAAATAGTATCAATGCTGCAGTTTGCTTTAGGCTTCGAATTCTCCGTTGCGGGACGGTCGATCGCTGCAATCTGCCAATGAAGTTCCGAGTACTCCTAAAAAAGATACAATAGCTCCAGAGAAACACAACGATAAATCATCTTCATCGAAGACTAACGCAAATCAATTAGCGAGTGAGAAAGTAAGTTTTCATATTCGTTTAATAGTATAATTTTTAAAGCATCGAATAAAGCACGTAACATAGCTCTGTTGCCACTCCAACATGGTTTTAAAATTACTATATTTGAAAGTTTGAGAATTTAAAGATTTGTGGTTTAGGTCTTTCTGGACTTAGTATGAAAATTGTTGTTTTAGCATTATCTCGCGCATCAGAATGTGTCTTAAAAAGTGAACGCAGTGCAGTTCCTAATCTAATTCTAGTCACTACAGCACCGCTTTTCTTCTATGTGGACCTTTGCTAGCATAAATTATGTTTAGGCTGCAAAGCGAGCCCTCGGAATGTGCGAAGATAACAGTGTTTTCATAGATTGGGTAGTACAACGCTTGAAGCAACTCAATTCAACTGTTGAGGCAGATGTGCTTGCTATGTTCATCGAGGGAGTTGAAAATCCTGACGATGTGTGCCTTTCTTTGTCCTTTTTTGTCTTTTTCTGATATTTGTTGTGAAGATTGATGAGTTGTGCCCTTCCCTTCTTTAATTATCATCTTCAGCCATCGTTCCATTCATTAATTAGAGTAAAGGCTTTAGCTGTTGTTTAGGTGGAGGATTATGTAATGGGGTATCTGGGAGATTCCAAGACTGTAAAAGAATTTGTTCGAGAATTTTTACAAAAGAGAAGCGATTTCCGTAATCGAGGTCAACACGCGGTAAAAGATGTAAGTTCGATTATATTCTGCTTCAATTTTTTTTTGTCCCAAATACAGCAGTAAAGTTCAAACAAGTATTCTGTAGGATCTCTCATGTGCTCGTGGAGCACCAGTGTCGGGTAATGGTTCAGGTTTTTCTGTCGTCCAAGGCAGGAAGAAAAAAAATAAGGTGCGAGTCTAAAACAAATATAGTGCACAATTTGTTCTTCATCGAGGATTTTATGCATTTTTATAGGGTGCCCGTCTCATTGTTGATGGCTCATGTTTGGGTTTCCGTGCCACATCAGATCCAAATCGGGTTAATCAAGGAGAAATAGAGACCGTAGCACTTAGCCCTGGACAGAAACGATAAATATATTTCCGGCTTCACTGTTAATGTTGTTTTGGTGTTTAGAAGACTTTAAATAAAAGGAAGAATTGGTGTTACTGATGCTATCGCAATCCGTTTTTCTGTTTTTATTTCCTTCTTTGCTTGGCTTCTTATTGGGTATCTGTGTGATACAAATTGATTGTATTTGTTCTCAGTTGCGTCCTTAAGCTATCATGCTAGAGTGTTAGAAGTTCTTCTTGTCAGTAGTAGAATTGCTGTACTAATACGATGGTGCTTCTTTTTTGTTTGCTTTGAAGGTTCTCTGGGTTTCCACGATTTCTTGGTGTTTACCTTTTCAGGATTTCTCCGATTTTCCTCTTTGATTCCAGAAGACGAGTTCTGTGTTGCATTTTGCTCAGATTCATTTTCTGCTCGTGTCCTTTACTTCATTTATTACCGGGCGTTCTTATGTGTGTTCTTAGTCGATCCACTAGCCTTATCCAGTCGGTGTTTCAATTACCCTACACCACACTGCCAGTTCTTTTCTTTTGTGTGCTAGTCGGAATCTTTGTCTCGGCGACGTTTTGCTTTTGGTTGTTTACGTTCTTGACTAGCTCTAACAAGCGTGGTCAGTATCCCGAAAAGGACCTTCTCTGTGTGTTCCTTAGAAGTTAGGAGTGCTTAACCTGAGAATAATTTCTGTTGTCAGGTATTTGTACGCACTACTCTCGTACGTGGTACGTGTTCGTTATGTTGACCGCAGTTAAAATGGTTTTTGTATAACCATGCAGGTGTGTCTCGTTTCTGTGTGGGCTTTCTATTATCATTGCTGTGATCCACATAAAACGCTTTAAGAACGGTAATGGATGTAGAGTGACTGGAATTGTCTTTATGTAAAGGATGAAAAAGGATGGAGCTCTTGGCGTTGAACAATCCGAGGGGGAAGCACAATGCATTCGACTTCAGTAAGATTGAATGCAATGATTGATTGTAATTGAATGCATATCTGGCTTGTCGGCCGAGCGATGTATCAAGTTAGTGCTGATCCGTAAGGGTGGATTTTATTTCATGTCCGGATGATGACAGCACTTCGAAATATAGGGACAGGACACAAGGACGATGCCATCAACTAGGATGTGGTAAAGGTTCCATAGATCTTGTGTACAAATGAGATCATGATGACACGACGTGGACACTAATACACTGATGCCATGCATTCTCCGCATGTGTATGTATATTTCAGCTTTTTCCGTATATATTCGTGTACATCCGGCTGCAGCTGGAGAATTTTCTTCTCATCAATTACGTAGGGTGCTGCTCGAGCACGATTGTTCATTGAATTCTCTACTTGATCAGATTTTCTGATGGTGGGTTCGGTCAGCGCATAGGGTCGAGTAAACTACGTTTGGACTGCGGGACACTCTGTATATAT
>MQTX01000042.1:490668-550351 GCA_009735665.1 Angiostrongylus cantonensis | reverse complement strand
ATTTCGGAAGGGAGAACCGGTGGAACAGCATATCCATCCTCTTTTATTTCATAAGACGGGATGGGAACGTTGCTACTGAAGAGATCTGAGCAGTAATCGTGGATGATTTTCTCCATTGCCTTTCTGGACGCTGTTGTTGTTCCATCTGGGTGTCGGTGTGTAATCATCTTGTTCTTATAATTGGCGAAGCTTCGGCGGGCTTTGCGAATGCTTTTCCCATCCTCTGCAGCTTCGACCATTATTGGTGCTCTTCTCTCCTTAAGATCGTCATTTATCGCCTGTCTGCACTGTTTCGCTAGCTCGGACGTTAGTTTGCGGTCGCCCGCAGCTCGTACGATTCCACGCTGGCGTATTAGCTCGAGAGTTTCTTGAGACAGACATCTCTTGGTGACCTTCGAGCTCTCAGCTTTCATGACGCTAACGTGAAGATGTTCAACGAGCCGATCATATTCCTCGTCGATGTTGTCGACAACAGCATCTTCCCAACAGCCGACTAATGAGTTGAATAAGTCCCAATTTGTGGTGGTTCTGGGACATCTGTTTTTGAATTTAGCGGCTTTTTTTCCTTTCCACGAAAAATAATATCTTGCACGAAGGAGACGGTGGTCTGATCCTGTGTAAAATTTTGGTACAACAGCGACATCGGTTAGGCAAAACTTTCTATTTACTATGATGTGGTCTATTTCGTTATGGTACTCTCCATTGGGAGATTCCTATGTCCAACGTTGACCGTGAGGCTTCTGGAATTACGAGTTACCATGGATGGTCTTGGCCGCCATGATAAACTCAGAGAGCCGCTCACCCTGTTCGGTCCGTTCTAATCCGTGGGTTTCAATGTGACGTCTCTCAGACGATCTTCTTGGTCCGATCTTGACATTGAAATCTCCAATGATGACCTTGGAGAATGTATGGGCTTCTCTGTAGAACCTCTCCAAGTCCATGTAGAACGCTTCGACTTCTTCTTCGTCATAGTTTGATGTTGGCGCGTAAACTACGAAGATTGTCAAAGCCGGTGTTGATCCACATTTTTTTAAATCGTAAACGCCCGATTCGGGTTGTAAGCTGTTCGAATGAATCGATGTTCATGGACAACCTCGTGTTGACGAGAACGCCGACACGAGCCCGTTTTTTTTTACTCTATTTAGCAATATTTGATACCCACGTATAGCTTGCTGGGCTCTGAACGTGGGGGCTGGTTATACTCACGGGTAGCTTGCCAGGCTCTTCCAGAGTGGACATGGAGCTTATTTGTTGGAGGCGACTCCTAACCGCCTCCCATATACTTCCCTGTCACTTGATTGCACGCTTTTGGCCGAATTGGCTCGTAGAACACAATCCGCATAAAGTGAGAACGCACCGACACACGCATGCATGAATACGTCTAGCAAATACCGAAAGTATGTGCCAAATCGACGCAGCAGAAACAGGGAGTCCATCCCCTGGATCCACCTGCGTCTCAGGGAAGCAAAGATCGCTTTTGGTCCGCGATTAACCCCTATCCCGCCACCTGGGGACGCGCCACGTAGCCTCGCGACTAACCGGCTCGAGATCCCTCATGTGAGGGAGATCTGTGGCAGATCCGTGATTGATAACAGAACCGTCAATTTGAAAAACTATTTTGTGCAATCTTGGAGATAACCAGACTAAGGCCTTCCCCACGTGGATTGGAGGAGGGCGCAGCGAAGGGATTGAACGAGCACCGTTGCTTCCTGGTCGGCAGAGGCACTAACTACTGACTTACCCCTCGCCCTTCTATCGTTATCATTATTATTACTATTATCGTTATTGTTCCACGGATCTCCCTCATATGAGGGATCTCGAGCCGGTTAGTCGCGAGGCTACGTGGCGCGTCCACTGCAGGAAGACCGCCGACCCGATGGTCAGAGTTCTTCACGAAAAGCCTAGAAGAAAGATATGATGCTCGACGAGTCCCTAAAGCGAGGAGAACCCATTGGGCTACTCTTGCCCGCGATAGGGAAAAATGGAGGATTTACTGGCGCCCGCTCGAGTCACTCGACGATCAACGGGAATACAGGTGATACAGGTGATCGTTATTGTTATTATTTTTGTTATTGTTCTAGCCTCCGATGTTGTTATATTTGAGATCTACAGGTACCCGATAGCGTTTGCCTTCATGTGTATCGGTTGTTCCATCAACTACCCAGCTACTCTTGCTGTTCAAGCACAAACTTTTGCGGAGTACATGTTCCAGGTAGGTATTTCTTTAGACATTTCTGTAACGTGCAATTTGTGCCTGAAAACTTAAACTGTAATGAAAGTTGAGTTCGTTTTAAAATTGATGATATGGCAAATTTATTTTCACAGTTTTTCCGCTTTTATCCAAGCCAAAATGAAATCTCTTCCGCTTCATACAACTGTTCCAGATTACCTCCTGGTATTTGACGCTTATTAGTAATCTAACCATCACTAGAAACTATCGCCCATTGCTTACGGAACTGGAAGAATAGGAAACTAAGAATTCTTTAATGTAAATAAAGTTTTAAATAAGTAAATAATAATAATATTTAAAATAAATCATAAGTTAAAATTGTGATTATAACTGCAGCCTCAGCTTGACTGGGTTCGTTGCCAATTTGGGCTCCCCAGATCAATCCCACTGACGGGTGATTTCTGATGGCAAAAGATCGATAAAACTAGCTGAGAGACAGGCGAAACGAAGGACCCGCATGGTGTGGTGGTGAACGCGTTACTCCTCGGAAAGGACAATAGCGCGTTCGTTCCCCATCGCAAGCACCTGCGGTCCGGAGTTTTGCAAATATCTCAACATCATTAAAGTTATATTTCGCAATATATAACCAGCCATTAAAAAGAGTAGGCAGTAAATAATAAGTTGAAACTAGGAATTCTTACCAAATCTTGTGTAGCCTGTCCGATTAAAAGAATCCTTTTCAAAAAGAGCGGTCACGGCTCAGCTTCATACAGTTTTCCTCGTTTGTCACCAACCGACCTTCCTGTAACCTTGGCCTGACAACATGTGATCTTCCATTGATAAGCTAACATGTGGTTGATAAAAGCTACGCCAACGAAATAAAGTTTGCATCTGGCTATTCTTATCGACGGAAAAGTGTTTCCCTCTCCTTATTATCTTTTACATACGTGTTTTTCATCCATGTTGCTTTACACTGTTCTCTGTTCCTGTCATACTCTTATCTTCTTCCTTGCTTTCTTTTCAAAGTGTTTTTGTTTTACTCTTATGCTTCTCACTTTAACATTTTCGCAGCATCCACCGCTTTCTCTTTCTCTTTCTCTTTGCTTCTCTCCCGTTTTCTCCTTTCCTTTCTCTTCTTATCTCCATGCTCACCTTGGTATTTTTAATGCCCTTCTCTTTCTTAAATTCACATCTTTCTATTGCTTATTAATCATGGTGATATTGTTAAACAGAGCTCAGATTTCATTTTTGACGAGATTTTCAGCGAGTCACAATCGAGTGAATCACTTCCTCTGTAGCATCATAGTTTGGATACAGAACAGTTCTCTCCACTCGTGATAACAGTTCTTGTGACCTTTGTTACGGGGCTTATCAACTTAACGGCGGAAGTGAAACTTAACTTTCCAAAAATGCCTGTTTATGCGGTATTATAAAGCTATATTTATCATAACAATTGATGAGAGGTAGAGACTGCCTAGCCGTCACACGGCAAGTTTGATCGAGGTACGACTTTGCCTCTGTGATTCTTTAAACCGTATTTACCAAAAATTGACTTTCAAATAGGCTAAAAATGAGAGAACCATGAGATATATTCAAAATTTTTTGTTTGAATCAAATTTTCGAATACATCTTCGGCGACTTCTTTTAATTTTCATGTTTTGTCCTCGTTCTCTTAAACTATTCCTACCTCCATCATGGTAAAAAAACTGGTTTATTAGTTAAACCAGCAATCTGAAGTGTTGAGGATTGTTTATGAAAGCCATTCCTTCTTGCTTTCTCTTTGCATTCCATTTTTGAATATCCTTTTGAAATAAGTCCCACCCATTGCAAAAGCACTGTTCTGTCAACACAGCTTCGTGGAATCGTCATTGTCTTTTTCACGTTTTCAGCTTATCTTTCAGTGTGAGTATGGGTAAATCACAGTTTGCCTTGATGAGCGGGACTGTAAACGAAAATTATTCCAGTCACCTGTATCGCGGCTGTTGTAGCGTATGGCGAAGATGTTCAATAAGCCTAAGACTCTGGTTCAAACCCAAGTCAGCCAAGTTGCGCATCACTTCGGTGTTGTGGGAGTGTTACCAGGGTGTATGGGATTGTCTCGCTTGCTACAATCCAGAAGAGCTAGCGTCTATCTATGAGGAAGATTTGCAAATCCCGTGACTGTACCAGGGCGCCGGTCAAAATCGACTTGGCCATCCAACGCCATTCATAACGAATGCCAAGGAACCTCAAGCAGCAGCCGTATGCACGCGCAGATGTTAAATAACCTCTTTGGATAAAGGATGCGAGGAAACGAATCGAATGCGACAAATGCTAGAACCAACCAACAATGTGATGTGATGTCGGGTCCTCTACCACAATATGACATGTAAAGTAAAAATGAAAGAAAGTTCTATGATATCTTCTAACGATTTCATTTTGAGGGAATCGGCATCGATCTCGACCCGATTTCATCATTTTGGTCCAAAAAATTGCTAGGATTTGCATTGATGTGTAAGTTAAGGTGTCAGTACAACGAATGTTTCCAAACTTTCAAATAAAAAGTCTTTCCAGGGTTGCTGCTGTTTATGAATTTCTTTTCGTTGAAAACTTTTGTCTCTCGGTTTCAAATAGCTGCATCGATTGCTAAATTCGCATCCACCGGTCTGGTTATTGTCACCGGATTCTATATGCTTATTTTTCAAGGTTTAATGTTTTTCCATCTTTACAATCGTTAGCCCTTTTCAAAGTTTCGTCAGATTCAGGTGAAACAAATAACTTGCAAAATCCCTTCTTCGGTTCCAACTTAAACATTGGAGCGATTGTATCGGCGCTGTTCACTTGCCTGTTTTCCTACGACGGATGGGATATTCTCAATTTTGGAGCGGAGGAAATAGATAAGCCCAAACGGTAAGCTGTCTTATTTTGCCGCCGGCATTGTTGATTCCATTCTACATAAAATGCCAACTGGGAAGTGACGACGTCCTATTCAAAGGAGCCGACCATGTTAATTCCGAAGAAAGACGTCGTTTGTGAACGGGTGCTCTTTGTTAATGATCTAGCTAACCATCAAACTGAAGGCGGGCTACAATATTTCGTGCGGGATTTGACAGGATAAGAGCACTATACCGTCTGCTTCCGGCGTTATAATTTTCGTTGGCCTATTTTTATGAATGAATGAATGAATGGAAGACCGTGTATTTTGATAAACTAATGCTACCTTGTGGTATAGAGAAAGCGTTTTTGAGCGTCGAATTGTGGTTCGTATCGACTACGTTCACCATCTGATTTACCAATGTGGAGAGCGACTTGCTTGCTTGGGAAGCAAACCGTTAAGAGGTATTTCGAAAATAGAGAAGAGAAGTGAGGTTAGTTAGGAAGGTTCCATTTGTTGCGAAGACGAAGACACCACATCGAGAGTGTGAAAGACCGTGGACATCCACTCAGATCAGCGGTCGACTCTGAGGGAGTCGACGACGTGGAAACGTTAACCAAACAAATCTCTTAATCAATCTCATTCATGTTAGCTTAACAGTGAAAGAATGCATTTTGATTAATAATACCGAGGTTAAAGCAGAGTCTGTTTTTAGATATTGTTACGCTGCGTGCTAACTATGAGCTGCATTCGCTACTATCCATATGACAAACCTTAGCGACAAGTTGAGCTTAAAATCATTACTAGGTCTCAACGGATATGATGGAGAAAGGTTTTATAATAGTCGTCTCGAAATCCTATGTAGTTGCACATGTACCTTTTTATATCAACTTAATAATGCTGTTAGCTTACAAACACTTTCAAGTTCTCCGGTTTTTTGAAGAAATCTGTAGTTGTCCTTGCGCTTTCACATGTTTACTGTGTTTCCAGGACGATGCCAATGGCGATAATAATCGGCATGTTGTGTGTGGCGCTCATCTTCATTGCTGTGAACATGTCCTACTTCGTCGTGCTCTCTACCAGTCAAATTCTTAGCAGCGAAGCCGTGGCGATGGTGGGTGACGTGGCTGTGAGCGAGAAATCATGTAACCTTTGGTAGAAGCTATTCATACACACCTAAAGAAGAAGCTCTGCTGAAAACAGCAGACTTTGTGAAAGTATTTGAGAGCTTCAGCTTCAGGTCACCAAATGATCTTATTATTCTTTTCCACGAAACTCAAAAAGAATTGTACCTACTTTCCCTCTTCTTGAGAAGAGCAATGTTGTGGGCCATTGCCACGTTCTTATAAGTACCGTTGATTTCTTCTGATTTCAATTCATGTGATTGTTGTTACACATTTCCTAAAAGAATACTGTGAAAATCACAATGGTGCTGAGATATTTGCAAAACGCCGAACCGCAGGTGTCTGCGGTGGTGAACAAACTCACTACTACCTTTTCCGGAGTCTAACGCGTTCACCACAACACCATGCTGACCCTCTGTCACGCTTGTCTCTCAGCTGGTTCAATCGATCAGTGCCATCAGCAATCACCCGTCAACGGGATTGATCTGGGGAACCCACCTCTGCATTGAACCCTGTTAAACTGAGGCTGTAGTTGAAAATCATTGAAATTTTTGAGACATCTGGGAGCATCCTCAACTTGTTGTCCGCAAGATTTCACCACAAATTTCGTTTGTTTTCTTCAATAATCGTTCCAATAATGGGTTTGAACCTCTGTTAGAGATATGATGTGTTTAAGTTCTTTAAGAATTTTCCACTTTTACTTTTTGTGTTTTATAAAGTTCTTTCAAGAATTAAACAAGGGTGAAACGGTTTATCAACTTACAGACATTCGCTGAAGTGACTCTCGGAAAGGGAGATTTCGTCATGCCTATTTTCGTTGCCGTCCTGCTGATTGGATCCCTCAATAGCACGATGTTTTCAGCAAGTAGGTGAGAGAATTATTCCAGGACGTTTAGATGCGTGGATCGCTCTGTCAATGAGTTGTGCACATCCCAGCACGATTTTCATTTGTTTCGTCAGTCGCAGCCATCGTCCATGACGGTGGTTTGCTTCGAAGATGACGATGCATGCAAAACCAATTACCATTTTATAATTCGTTAAAAATCGTTTCAAATGAAATCACAACTGATTTCACTTCGCCTATCAACACTTTTATTGACCAATGCTTTATATTTCTATTTAGCAAGCGCGAGTTGGTACTTTATTTCTTTACATTTACACACAAGCTGACTTCCCCTGAGTATTTCACGTGGGGGCCAACCGCACAGTTCACATGATGCTTCAAGAGTTTTGCGCGCTTGTTTTTTCGATTCCTGTGCAAAAATTCTAACCACTACTTCAAAATCCTCCTCGTTATGTTTCTGCGTCCTATTCGCGCCTAATGGAGTATTTGCTTTAATTTTGCCGACTTCGAGTTCTTTTATACGGCGAAGAGTGTTCTATCCGTTTCGCCAAAGGACTCGTCTCCGCACGTTCTACAAGTGTATAGACTGTACCCGAACTTAAGCATTCACCGTCTCTACCATTAGGACAACTTGTGTAATTTTGCTTCCCACATAGATGGTCATATAGGCGGTTACGAACTAGCTGGCGTCTTAGAGTACTCGGTAGCATTTCAATTACGGTTACCGAATTCTCTGAACCGGCTCTTCTTAAGCACCGTGTTATAGCTGCAATTACTTTATTTGAAATGAAGAGCGGAAAAAAACGAGACCTTATTATCGCTAGAGTTCTCGTTTGGGGGCTTGTGCTTTCCTCTACATCTATCCAGAGCTACAGTTTCGTAGCCGTTAGAAATGGCTATTTGCCGCGCCAAGTTCCGGAAGCCATCTCCCTGCTCTCTTCCCCTGCACACACTGGTTGCCGTTCGAAGCATGTTTCCTACAATCGGCCTCTTTGTGTGTGAGGCATGAGAGGAGAGGTAATGAATGAGTACGTTTTTACTACTTGGCTTTCGATACCACTTCATAATGTGTGCGTTTTCTGATAGGTTAATTTGAACGGAAGCCAGTTCTCTTTCGGCTTCTCTCAGGTGAACTTAATATACTTTGACTGTTCATTTAGTAAGTCAGAAAAGTCGGTCATGGGAGCTACTTTCACTGACCATCTACGTTATTGCTGCGAAGAATACTTCAATCCTTTTGATATGCACTTTGCTTTTTTTAGCTGGCTTGTTACCAACTCTTCTCAGCGCATCATGCGCCGACTTATTTCTCGTTCAATGTGCATAGTGTGCATTTGAAAGACACGGAATATTTTCAATAATCTTGACCGAACGATCCTGATAGGTGTTGTGTATATCGGTTATATTGTACAAACGCTCTTCGACTTCAATTGTGATTAAAGTGTCAAATCACGAGTCTATAGCATGGCACGCACGGCGCTATGAACTCAGATGATCCTAAAAAATGCAAATAGAACTGATAAATACGGAGATCCACTCAAGCACCCTTATTCACCCATTCGGCTACAGCGTTACGTGGTTGGTCTCTTCGTGTTCTTCGTCTTAACTCGCGCCTCGAATAGAAAAGCGTTGGGTGCTGTTACTCTAGCGGTAATTTTGGAAGCTGCAACATAGACAGGCTGTGCTGCTGCTGAGTTCCCAGGATCGACTTTCCACTAACCTCTGCATTGAAATTAGGGATTGTTAAACTGAAAAAATTACAGTGAGCCTATGCATATATAATGTAAAAATTTTTATTTGCTACTCATTCTTTTTCTACTGATAGGTTTTCTACTGAAGGGTACTGATATGAAACAGAACCAGGATAATCCTGATATAATGTTTTACCTTAGGGCGCGTGTGGAGCAGTGGTTGGAGGCGCCACTACGGCGCGCACGTGGAATGCGCCCATAGCCCACCAAGCCTTCCATCACTCCGGGGTCGGAAAATGGGTGCCAGACTTGTCTGGGAGGATAGCAGCACCTCGATACTACTCGATACATCAGCAGGCCACCGCGAGTCATTGTAAAGGCCAAATATGTATTCAATCACCTCCAGTGATACTTAATGGAGTCGAATGCATGGCTCATCCTTCAGGGATTGATCAACGCCGAGAGCTTTATCCTTTATCCTTTTTTAATGTTTTACCTTTTTATTTTCTGCATACTACAATTTTCACGGTAGGTTACTAAGCGAAATACTACCACAATGTTGCTGAGATATTTGCAGAACTAGCTGAGAGACAGGCAAAGCGAAGGACCCGCATGGTGTGGTGGTGAACGCGTTACTCCCCGGATAGGACAATAGCGCGTTCGTTCCCCACCATAGACACCTGCGGTCCAGAGTTTTGCAAATATCTCAGCAACGATGTGGCTTCATTTCGCTTAGTAACCTGCCGTGAAAATTGTAATAGGCAGAAGATAAAAAGGTGAAACATTGTGATTTCAACTACAGCCTCAGCATAACTAGGTTCATTGCCGATTTGCGCTCCCCAGATCAATCCCGCTGACGGGTGATTGCTGATGGCAGAGATCGATAGAACTAGCTGAGAGATAGGTGAAACCAAGAACACACATGATGTGGTGGTGAGCGCGTTACTCCCCGGAAAGGACAATAGCGCGTTCGTTCCCCACCATAGACACCTGCGGCCCAGAGTTTTGCAAATAATCCTGATTTATTTGCGAAGTTTGGACCCAAGGCCAGATTGGAATCTGCGGTTTTCGCTACCTCGGTCTCAAGTGTTGCCACTGAGGCCCTTGCTTTGTTTTTCCGTCAACCAATTTTTTACCTTACTCTGGCTTGGAGTCCAAGTCTTGCAAATATTTCGGTATCATTATGTATATATATATATATATATATATCTAAACATATATATATATATATGCATATATGCCACCTCTCTACGGTTTACCGCCTCATCGTGAAGGGAAGGTGTCCTTGTGTGTCGGACTACGATGTACAGTGGTGGATTCATCCACTGGCAGGGTCTCCCAAGCTGAGGACTAGTTTCGAGTTCCCATCAGGAAGCTCAGCTTAAAGTAAACCGATGCTATAATCCACCACCGTTCTGGTATCAAACTGGTCGCATTGTGGCAAAACTCCCTGAGCCACAAAGGCGGCGACTGCCTGTGGTGGTGAAAATTTAGAGCAGAGTTTGGCCAGGCTAGCCGCGGGATTCCAGGGAACCACAATGGCTTAACCAGCAAATCTCCGAAAAATGGCGATTATGCTGAGTCCCGCACAACCAGTGAGGACGGGTGATTCAATTATCGAGTATCAAGCATATACACGTATTCTTACGAATCGCCCTTATTCAGCTGACGCGAGATTGGTATCAGTTTTTGTTGTTGTTGTTGCTGTGGTTCGATGGCTGACGTTTCAGTGACTTCGCCTTCTTCAACTGGGTCGTATTTCTTGTAACGACATGAATATAATTCGGTGAAATATCAATAGTGAAAATGAAACAAAAAATGACCGCCATTTAGTTTAAAAACTAAACACCGTTTTGTCGCATGTATTGAGCCGTGTTTCGTTGACATGGGATAAAGAGGGAAACCTACCCAGCGGAATCTCGCTGGTGCTAAGTGCACCCGAGGTTCCGAGATTTGCTCGTGGCTCAGCATCATGGTGAAACCTTCATGCGTTTCGTTGCCCTCCACCCATTACCCACGATAATTTGTCGCTTTCTCTCTCAGCAATCCCGAGATTGTTAAACAGCATACGTTTACTTCCATACTATAACACACATGCAACACAATCGTAGCTGACGTTTCGGCAGAATGGCCTTCTTCAGAGCCTGGAAGTGCACACCAATACGCAACTTACTAGGTCAAACAATTCAACAGCACAAACAGAATGAAAATCTCCGAACCGAAAGACGACTGGCTCCCGTTTCTAAATGCTCAAATTAACTTATCGAGTAGCGGTTACACGACAAAGTGGTACCGAAAACCAAATAACAAAAACATACTGGTTCATTCCCTTTCTTTCCCCCAAGTAGGGAACTAAAGGAAGAATCGCGCGACTTGGCTCGGTAAATAGCCATCTCCAATGGCTACAAAATTGTAACCCCACGAGATAAGTTTCGAAGGAGAGCGACGCTCCAAAAGGAACGGTTTGGCCAAAACAAAGTCCCGTTCATTTTGCCCTTCATTAGCGATGAAATAAGTGCAGCGATGAAACGAAGCTTAAGAAGGGCAGATCTAGAGGAATCGGTAGCGATAATTGAAATACCGCCGAATACTCTTCGTCGCCAGTTAATTCTTAACCGCGTCTGTGTGAAACACAAAATTGCGTAATTTGCCCTTATGGCAGGGACGGTGACTGCATGAATTCAGGCACGATATACCTGATCTCTTGTGGTACTTGCGGAGACGAATATATTGGCGAAACGGGCAGACCTTTATGTATCCGCATAAAAGAGCACCTAGATGGCAAACGAAAAGCAAAACAAGGCACGCCACTAAGCACGCATAGGATACAAAAGCATAGCGGAGACGATTTTGATATAAAAGTCGCTATCCTCGCATGGGATACTAAAACACCAACGCGCAAACTCCTCGAGGTTTTTTTGATAAATGCCAAAAATCCTGAAATGAATAGCAGGGAGGAATGCCTCGAGATCACGCGGGATCTCGCCCCTTACCTTCGTATCGATCGTTGATTGGGGGTGCTGCAGTCGTCAGCCATATGCGACTCTGAGCGGCTGTTCTTCCTTGGTGCAATACAGGTGAAAAAAGCGGTGGGTTTTTTCGAGAAGCCGTAGATCTTGTAACTTTCGCTCAGATTTTCATCCTTCTGTTTGTGCTGTTGAAGTGTTTGACCTAGTGAGTTGCGTATTAGTGTACCCTTCCAGGCTCTGAAGAAGGCGATTCTGCCGAAACGTCAGCTACGGTTGTGTTGTATGTGTGTTATTGTATGGAAGTAAACGTATGCTGTTTAACAACCTCGCGATTGCTAAGAGAGAAAACGACGAATTCATAATTCAATGCAGAGGTTAATAGAAAGTCGATCCTGGATAACCACGGTAATGTTTGGTTTTACGTGTGAGCTCGGCAGACATTTGAGGAATTTCTTCATCAGGAGGATCGCTGAATGATGGTTGAATTGATCCGGTTTGGGATTTTATTGGCGCATGTCGAATCAATGACCATGCACATATATGGTATCTCTATGTATTTAGCTTCTTGCGTTCAATTTTAGAATTTTTCCTTTGCCAATTTTGTGTCATAGCAAAAGGTGGTGTGAATTCCACACTCTAAATTTATTCGTTTGGGGAGCTGTGGAGTGTTCGGCGTAAGTCTTAAGTCTTTTGATGAGTAGTTTGCTGCCTTCGGTCGGGTCTTTCTTCTTTGCTTTGCTCGTCATGTGAGGAAAGGATTTCGCTGTGAATGCTCTCCTCATGCCCCAGTCGTTCTCTTCGTAGACGATGTGAGAATTTTTTTCCAGTTTATAATAACCTAAGCCGATCTTGCACAAAGAAAAAACGGTGATTTGATCCATTACACGATGATAACACAGCGGAGATTTCAAGAAGGCGCCTTCTTTTTCCTACTGTGATCGATCTCACCGTGAGTCTTGCAGTTAGGCGAACTCGCGATTTCTATTCTCGATGAATGAATTTCAATGCAAGATGTGTTGGGCTAAATATAAATATGAAAATTCGGAAATAAAAAGTCGATAAATCACTTGAAAACCAGCAAAGTGACTCCTGATTACTTGTAGATTCCAGGAAAAATTCAATAGTAGTAAAGTAACCTCATTACCCAGAACACTGAGCACACCCGTCGGTGGGTGAACTCTTAGGGCAGCTTAAATAACGAAAAGTAATTGAAGAAGAATTATCGGTCACAAACTAGTAGCGAGTCTTCTAAAACAAATGCTTATTCAACAGAAAGGAAAGAATGAACGAGTTATGAACTACACCCATTTGTTGTGGCCATGGATCAGATTGACCATTTCGGTTTTTTAATCCATTAGTCTCCTTCCAGCACCATCCAGTTACTGTTTTGATAATTGAACATTCCAAGCTGAGTGATTGATATGAACTTCAACAGTTCAGGTATCTACAAGCGGCCTCGAAACAGGGTCGTCTCCCAACTTTCATTAGTGGAATCAATCCGACAACCGACTCTCCTCGGACCGCCCTCTCCATTCACGTACGGTTTTAACAATTATTATTTATAAGTAAGAGTGGGAACAGCGATGGTCTCACGCAGAAACTTAGTTATAACTGGAAATCTGAAAAGTCACACCATTCTTCTTACAATTATTATTTTCCGGTGAAATATTACACGAAATATGGCTTAAAATGGGGCATAGGTTAAAACTCTCGGTGTTGATTAATTCCTGAGGGATGAATCATGCAGTACAGTTTTTCTAAGCCTAGTAGATTAAATGCACATCTGGTCCATAAAGTGACTAACAGTGGCTTACCGATGTATCTACTCAGTTCTGCTATCCTCCCAGACAAGTGTTGTGCTAATTCGCCAACCCTGGAGAGCTTGATTAGCCCAAGCACTGCAGTGAATCAAGAAGATCGATCCTGTATACTACATGACACATTTAACAACTGCGCTGTATGCGCCAGTAAAGCTTAGAGCTTATGATGCAAAATAACAGCCAATTCTTGTATGGTTAAAGGGCGATGAGAAGAGGGAATGAAGGTAGTAGTTTTCGGGTTTCTATAAGCGATAAAAACGTTGTTCAGCTTTTCGACTTGGTCATTCGCCTTCTCTTAGCGATGTATAGTGGATTCGGTTTAGATCCTCTGTGCCATGGTTATGTCTTTTGCCGGCGATCTCGACAATCTCATCTCGTACGTAGCATTCGCACAGTGGTCCCAACGTGCCTGCACCATGGCAGCATTGATTTGGATTCGATTCAGGTTCGATGCTAAGCAGAGAATAAATATTGTGTCAGTCTCTTTAACAAATATAGACAAGTAAAAGTGAAAGCACAGTGGCTTCAATGGTGAAAAATCTCAGCATTGAGTTGAAATTCTGCATGGCCAACATTCTCATGACTTAAAAGACTATACAGTTTTCCTTGAAGAAACAAAGCAGAAGTGTTCCTAAAAATTTTACGGAGACTCCGTCGATGCACTGTATTACAACGCTGTCAACATTCACTGGCTGATAAATGATATTTCTTGTTTACTTCTGTTTTATTTGTTCCCTCTTCACGTATATGTGACAGGAGGCTTGGTTTGTCCGTAGCAAAGTCCAACTAACACCGTGCTCGTGATGACGGACATCACTTCCACTGTGCTATTCGCCTTTTGATAAATGATAGATAAAGTCAAAGTGAACTACTATTATGCAACACAGACAGAGTGAAGTATTAATAGCGTTCCACAGCAATTTTTCATTTTCAGGCGTTGGCCAGTGCATTCGGAGAGGATTAGAATGCCCATCGTCATGCCGATATTGTTCTGCGTCGTCTGCACCACCATGGTTGTCTATCGATACATGTGAAGCAACTTATGATGTAGTCAAAGAAAGGCACTTTCACCACCTCCTTGATATCCTGTGTAGATTACGAATACACAAACATGGAGTAGTCTAGGCGAAAAACCGTTTGAAAATGATTAAAGAAAAATACTATCTTGGAAAAGCATATAGTGGGACCGTTCTCGTATTAAAAGACCTTAGACACTTGGATACTTGGACCGTCCTTATTCCGTCTAGATAGACGATACCGTCTTTATTAGTTGTGCGGACCCCAGCACATTCTCCATATTTCTTCTTTTATTTTGGAGACTTGCCGGTCGAGCCATTGTGGTCCCCTGAGAACCCGGGGTCAGCCTGGCCAAGGTCTGCTTTGGATCACTAAAAGGCTTAGCTTGTCAAAAGTTGAAGATCTTGTTGTTCCAGGAATTCAGGAATTTCTTGCTTTTGAATTCTTCCATATCCTCAGATTTGGAATACCTGAAGCCTTTGCTTTTGCTAATAAATGAATTCACAGTGTTATGAAGCCATTACAGCGAATTTGATGAAACGAATTTCAGGTAGTCGTGACCATCCTTGACGACATCTCGTCGGCCGCTGTTGGTTTGGGTAAGTGACGTCTATACGAGGTTTATATTTTGAAAAAACGATTATCTGAAACGTTTAGGAATCTGGGTCGCTGGTTTCATCTCTTATTTCGTTTTCTTTTTCAAACGAGCTCTCCCGTCGATTCATTGCTACAATACATTCGCCATGAAAATGGACAGTTGGTCTTCTATTCTTTTGGCTTTTAAATCTATTTTACAGCTGCCGATGAAAATTTTATCATTTACACTGCCGGAGCTTTCATTAGGTACTATCGTTATCTGAATAATTCTAGAAGAATTAGTAGCTGGATGCTATTTGCTTCTCAGAATCCTTTCTGTCCAGAGCGAAAAGTGAACAGTCACAAATTTTTGAACAACGAATGATGATATCTAGGAATACGAGATAAGATAAGGGAATGTTTGTTTGAAAGAAATCGTGGTCAGCCTTTTAATAATGAGAAAAGCTCTCGAGAGGATTTGGCTCTCTTGTCATCCAGCAAAATCGCTCAGTGGCTTACATAAGTGGTTTCTCATCTCAGAAGCACCACTGTACAGTGATTTCTTTTCCACATGCATCCTATTCTTCGCAGTTTTCCGTCTCACCTTACAGATAGCACCACGGAATGGGCGCAGATTATTTTCGATGTGATGCCTGAGATCAGCAATGAAACTGAACCACGTCACTCTGCGTCGCCCCCAAACAACCAGGTTGGTTGTGGTTCTTATCAGATCACATTAAGTGGTTTACAATAGTTCAACAACAACTACACGCGTAAAGCACATTTTTCCGTTTGGCTCAGAACATTTTGCACCTGTCCCCTAAGGTATTTGTGGGACTTCACGTCGGAAACTTAGGGCTAGTTTTGTTCTAAAGAGTGCTCTAAACTCGAACAAGCAGTAGTTATCGAAAACTGGGACAACGGGATTTGTTCCATATTGTTTTTTATCGAAATCAAGTGACAAAGCCGTTGAAAGCTAAAAAAAAAAGCAAGAACTATTCAGGTGTTTCCCGACAACTCCTCTTGTGATTTGGCGTCAGTCTTCACTTTTACGGAATACAACAAGAAGACACGAATATGAACGATGTACATTTTGTACATAGAAAATATAGGTTATCGACTTACTGTTGTTTGCCAATTACAGAGTGCCTGAATGCTCCCATGAATTTTGATTCAAAAACGTGCACTTCGTGGGCTATGATCTCTACATATTAATAGAAAGAAATCAGAGGACAATAAAACTCTCGTCAGAGACGGTGGAATATGAACTGATTCTAACGTATTAAAAAATGTGTTGTACAGTGGGAGTTGCAATGAAAGTAGTTCCTCGATTGAGTATCCCAAACTTCCCAACACATCAGTCAGAACGATTATGATGCTTTTTTAGAACCCGGTGAAGTCTACAGGTAGACTTATAAGTCACGGGTTTCCTTCGAAGGATCTCGTAGTAGATTGTCCTCAACTCTGGTTTATTCGTCTAGCTGCTTAGTTTGTTCTCATTGCAAAGAGTACGCAAACATATAACTTAAGAAGCTAGGCGCAGCATACTAATTCAAGCTGATGAAAGACATCGACAACTTCCGTCGAGACATCATCTATTACCTGACCGGGGTGGTGGCACTCTGGTCGCCAGAAACAACTGTAACTGCTTCCACAAAGTATCACCTGCATCACCAGTAGTCCCGTTGATCGTCGAGTGACTCGAGCGGGAGCCAGTAAATCCTCCATTTTTCCCTGTCGCGTGCAAGAGTAGCCCAGTGGGTTTTGCTGGCTTTAGGGACTCATCGAGCATCATATATTTCTTCTAGGCTTTCGTGAAGAACTCTGACGATTGGGTCGGTGGTCTTCCTGCAGTACGTTTGACATCCTGAGGAATCCAGTCACTAACAGCTCTTGTCCATCGGTTATCATTCATACGCATTACGTGTCTGGCCCACATTATCTTCGACTGTTTGGCGTATAGAACGGCATCCTTGATTTTTGATCTTTGACGCAGGTCGGAGCTTCGGTTCTCATCCCTTACTTGTGTGAAACGGAATACTCCTAGCATCGTCCTTTCGACTGCGCGTCCGATAACGCTCAGTGATCTTTCATCCTGCTTACGCAGCGACCAGGTTTCTGACGAATGCGTTAGGGCAGGAAGAACCGTTGAGTCGAAAAGGTGGGCAAAGAATGGGGCGTTCCTTGTTCTCTTCACTACATCCTTGATGCTCTTGAAACCTCACTAAGCTGCTTGTTTCCCTCTGCTGGACTTTGGAGCTAAGTCGTTCATCATATTGATTTCCCGACCTAGATAGGCATAATTGGAGCATCCGGAGATACTCGTTTCGTTGAGCATGAATGAGGCATACAAGAACAATCCGTTCTTCATGAACATCGTTTTCTTGAGATTTAGACGAAGACCAATCTTTCCACACACTATCAAAATCCGCAAGCGTACGTTCCGCTTGGCTAATGTTTGGTGTTATAAGGACGATATCATCAGCAAAGCGGTGATGTATCTGCCGACCATCGATATTCACTCCCATATTATCCCATTCCACTCTTCGCATGACGTTCTGGAGGGTGGCTGTACATTATTTTGGCGAGATTGTATTGCCTTGCCTAACTCCTCTTTTGACGTCAACGTTAATATTGTTGTAGAATGGTGAAATTTTGGTTGTGAAATTTTTGTACAGCTCACGAAGAATCGTTACGTTCTGAATAGGGACTCCTTGATTACCAAGGGATTCCATGACTTCTTCTACCTCAATTGAATCAAAAGCCTTCTCCTCATATGAGGGAGATCCGTGGTCCACAAAGGTAGTGGAGAAAAATTTTTGCGACTTCTATTCGAATTCCTTTTATAGTTTTATAGCCACGTTCAGGTACTTCCACATCGTATTAAATAGCAGCGATGTCAGTCCTTCTTTGTGGTGTTTGGCAAACCATCGTGTCGATGGAGAACCACCCCCTCCCCCCACCGTGCTGTGTAAGTTCATCTTAATGACTATTGCTCTCTTCTGCTTTGTGTTCCTCGTCCGAGAAAACAATCCGATGAATGATAAATCTCCATTTGTGAGCTCTGGGAGAGAGAACTAAGGAATGGAAAATTTGCAAGAGAACCGAAAAGGTACTAATGAAACCGATGATTAACCACCACTTTATATTTTCTATAATTCTTCTAATCTTATCTGCTCCGTATCATAAGCAGTTTATGCCCATCACAGGCATCCCATAGCCAATTGCCATATCGTTTTGTAATCTTTAGATTTGTTTGTCCGACCACAAAAAGCATATACTTTATACATTCTAGTACATTATATTATATATTATTTGCTGGTCACATGTGGATCTCGTCTGCTTGCACGCTCAGCTTAGTCTTGAGTGTTTACACTTGAGCTATGAATGTGCGATGTGCTATTTGTTCCTCGTCTCAACTAGGCAATTTAAAAGAAACTGACTTATTACCTGTGCCAACATTTATCTTTAGACCAAGTTTGTGCTTAATTATCTCACGTTTCTTGAAGAAGTCGAATGGACAGTTCTTCCCTCAAGGGTCTATCAATGCCAAACGTTGTATCCCTTCTTTAAATACGTATTCCTTGGAGGAATCCAGTCACTAACAGCTCTTGTCCATCGGTTATCATTCATACGCATTACGTGTCTGGCCCACATTATCTTCGACTGTTTGGCGTATAGAACGGCATCCTTGATTTTTGATCTTTGACGCAGGTCGGAGCTTCGGTTCTCATCCCTTACTTGTGTGAAACGGAATACTCCTAGCATCGTCCTTTCGACTGCGCGTCCGATAACGCTCAGTGATCTTTCATCCTGCTTACGCAGCGACCAGGTTTCTGACGAATGCGTTAGGGCAGGAAGAACCGTTGAGTCGAAAAGGTGGGCAAAGAATGGGGCGTTCCTTGTTCTCTTCACTACATCCTTGATGCTCTTGAAACCTCACTAAGCTGCTTGTTTCCCTCTGCTGGACTTTGGAGCTAAGTCGTTCATCATATTGATTTCCCGACCTAGATAGGCATAATTGGAGCATCCGGAGATACTCGTTTCGTTGAGCATGAATGAGGCATACAAGAACAATCCGTTCTTCATGAACATCGTTTTCTTGAGATTTAGACGAAGACCAGTCTTTCCACACACTTTCTAAATCCGCAAGCGTACGTTCCGCTTGGCTAATGTTTGGTGTTATAAGGACGATATCATCAGCAAAGCGGTGATGTATCTGCCGACCATCGATTTTCACTCCCATATTATCCCATTCCACTCTTCGCATGACGTTCTGGAGGGTGGCTGTACATTATTTTGGCGAGATTGTATTGCCTTGCCTAACTCCTCTTTTGACGTCAACGTTAATATTGTTGTAGAATGGTGAAATTTTGGTTGTGAAATTTTTGTACAGCTCACGAAGAATCGTTACGTTCTGAATAGGGACTCCTTGATTACCAAGGGATTCCATGACTTCTTCTACCTCAATTGAATCAAAAGCCTTCTCCTCATATGAGGGAGATCCGTGGTCCACAAAGGTAGTGGAGAAAAATTTTTGCGACTTCTATTCGAATTCCTTTTATAGTTTTATAGCCACGTTCAGGTACTTCCACATCGTATTAAATAGCAGCGATGTCAGTCCTTCTTTGTGGTGTTTGGCAAACCATCGTGTCGATGGAGAACCACCCCCTCCCCCCACCGTGCTGTGTAAGTTCATCTTAATGACTATTGCTCTCTTCTGCTTTGTGTTCCTCGTCCGAGAAAACAATCCGATGAATGATAAATCTCCATTTGTGAGCTCTGGGAGAGAGAACTAAGGAATGGAAAATTTGCAAGAGAACCGAAAAGGTACTAATGAAACCGATGATTAACCACCACTTTATATTTTCTATAATTCTTCTAATCTTATCTGCTCCGTATCATAAGCAGTTTATGCCCATCACAGGCATCCCATAGCCAATTGCCATATCGTTTTGTAATCTTTAGATTTGTTTGTCCGACCACAAAAAGCATATACTTTATACATTCTAGTACATTATATTATATATTATTTGCTGGTCACATGTGGATCTCGTCTGCTTGCACGCTCAGCTTAGTCTTGAGTGTTTACACTTGAGCTATGAATGTGCGATGTGCTATTTGTTCCTCGTCTCAACTAGGCAATTTAAAAGAAACTGACTTATTACCTGTGCCAACATTTATCTTTAGACCAAGTTTGTGCTTAATTATCTCACGTTTCTTGAAGAAGTCGAATGGACAGTTCTTCCCTCAAGGGTCTATCAATGCCAAACGTTGTATCCCTTCTTTAAATACGTATTCCTTGTTATCGTAAGCCTTTATTGGCCCTAATACAATCAAACGATTTTCAAATAATCTGTTCACCAGGCTGCTACAGCTGCCGCGGAGGAGTTATTTCTCGACGCGAAATCAAACAACGAGTATGTTCCGTTCCATATTTGTTTAATATCATACTTCCTTTGGTGAATTTTTAAATATGCATTAAACGCTATCGAAAGACTTTGATCTGATAGCCATTCGTAATTTTAGTACTTATGGTTAGACCGAAAAGACCAATGCCATTATCACGTAGGGATCAACCCACTTTGCCTTATTTTAATTTTTTGACCAGGGGAAGTACACTCCTGACCTTACATGCTAAAAGTGGGCAGTAAAAGACGGCTTTTGACAAGATGCATAAAATTTAAACTCAGGTTTTTCCCGTCAAAGTTGTCAAAATAGTGGATTAAGCAAACCAAAAGACGATGCTATACTCTTGCAAGCGAAACTAGGGCGCGTGTGGCGCAGTGCTCGGAGGTACCCTGCAACACCACGTGGAATCGATCGCAGCGCCCAGGGCTCACCTAGCCATCCATCCCTCCGGGGTAGGCACATTGGTACCAAACGTGTCTGGGAGGATAGCAGCACTGGCTCGATACATCGGTAACCCACCTCGAGTCATAAAGGCCAGATATGCATTCCATCACCTCCAAAGGAAGCTTAATGAAGTCGAATGAATAGCGCATCCCTCAGGGATTGATCAACGCCGAGAGCATTATTAGTATTATTATTCTTAGGATCTGAAGATGACGAAAACCTTTCCTTTATCCATTGTGGAGTCAATGTTGCTCGGAATTGTCAGCTTTTTCATTATCTACCAGTTACAGGCTCCTCTGTTTCGCAATCAAATAACTGTTTTTCGACTATTTCTAGACGCATAAGTATTCTGAAGACACAACTATAACAATACGGTGCTGGGTAAATCATGATGTGTTCATTTCAAGGTTTTCAGTCAAAAACTCGTGCATTTACCTTTGAGGCTCAACTACGCTTAGATATTTGAGTTCTCAACAATGAAGTAGGGAAACTGCTCACGATTAACAGTTTCTTAACCTGGAGATAGGCTCTTGAAGTGAAGCACTGCTGAAAAATCTTGCACAATTAACACGTAGCACTATTTCTACAGAATTTGAACCAAACTTCAAAAAAACCTACCAGCATTTCTCGTCATAACCTAATCCTATTGCCCTCTGTCTTTTGCAGAGTTACCACTTGAGTTGTCCTCAATAGGATTAACACAACATTGGGCAAATGGCAGAAATACGAAGAATCGGAACTTCGAAAAGAATTCAAGAGTAGATTACATTTATACAACCACCAAACTCATTTAAGTAACGTGAGTATAACAGAGGCCGCTTGGTCCTGCACTAGTCGATTTAAATAAGTTCTCAGACTTTGTTTGGGCTCGAGTGTTACTAAAGCTGTCAAACGCAGCCAGGGCTACTTTGTTTAGTACATAAAGATAACCTTGCATTCACTGTGGGAGCTATGGCAACTTCAAAAGCCTCTACTTTCTATAAACCTGGGTACTAATAATTAATAGCTCTGAAGAAGGCGAAGTAGCCGAAACGTCAGCCGTTGAAGCACAACAACATCAGCTACCAACCTTGCATCAGATCAACATGGGCTGTTCGTAAGTACAAATACTTCAGTGTCAGAATTGTACTATTCTTCAACTACTCTGTCATAATTGATGCATATAGTGAAGTTCTCTAATGGGATAAAATCTACTCAAAATTGTTTGCAGCTTGGCTTAAGCAGTCAACTAAAAAATGGAGTACGACAGCGGTGAAAATGGACGAATAATGGCTTCGAAATCTTCGTTTTGTTGACGGTGGTGACCTACTATGGCAGGCAATAGTTAAGCAGAACGAATGTTATACGATTTAGACAAAAGTTGTAAGAAAATTGGCCTTCCTCTAGCTGAAAACAACGCTTTCCATACGAAGCGGATCCCTTTGTGACACCTCACTCTCGCTCTACTAAACGAATACCTCCAAGCACTCCAGCAAACGTAAACAGGGTAAGAAACCGAATTTGTTAAGAACATAGGTGTAAATATAGATGAGTAACAGAAAACGTGTGGATCTGAGAACTTCCAAAGCCATTCAGAATGTTGAAGTACGGACTGAGATCTGAGATCTTCATGCACATATAACCCTTGCTCACGGTTTAGAGCGATCTATGCTCCCTTGCTCAACATATGCCTTGAAACGCACATGAAATTTAAGCAAAATGAAGCTCTCCCCTGACATGGTCATTCAAGAGATTACAGGTGCGTATCGCAATGTGCAAATCCGTTATTAGTCTCGATGATCCGGGTTGCATGGATGAGGAAGAAAACAGAAGTAGCGCACGCATAAATCGAAAGCCAAGTGGATAAGTGATAAGAGACGAGAACGGCTTAAGAGAAGATTTTCTGTGTGATGTCAAGAGTACGGCAGAGAGGCCAACGAAGGTTGGATAGTTACGAAGTTTGATATTAGGGCGGTCTTTAATTTTGGCGCAATAGAGCAATACGTAGGAGTAACGAACATATCTTGGCCCTTTTAAAGCAGCGCCCTAAACTACTCAGTTTTCAGATGACCCGGAAAGTGTTTGGCACAAATGAGATAATCACAATCCTAACCGTTTTATTTACTTCCTACTATTTTTAATGGCAGGTTATAATGCGAAATATAACTACAACGATTCTGAGATATTTGCAAAACTCTGGGCCGCAGGTTTCTATGGTAGGGAACGAACGCGCTATTGTTCTTTCCGTGGAGTAACGTGTTCACCACCACACCATGCGGGTCCTCCGTCGTTTCGCCTGTTTCTCAGCTAGTTCTATCGATCAGCGCCATCAGCAATCACCCGTCAACGGGATTAAAAAACAATAGCGCGTTCGTTCCCCACCCTAGGCACCTGCGGAGTTACGCAAATATCTCAGCATCGTTGTACAAATGAGATAGTTGGCAATGAGGAAGTGACCAGCATTGTGTTCATTTCTGAAGATCGAGCCCCCGTGCTCGATATCCGCCTATCAACGCAAGGCGACATAGATGTTTTAGATTGCTAAATCAGCAGCCAGAGTACATAAATTTCACCCAAGAGAAACCCAGGAAAGGCGAGCTTCCGTTCTCGAGTTTTCATATCAACCTGCCTGAAAACAATTACGCCAAAAAATGGTGCCGAAAGCCAAGTAGCAAAAACATACTGGTTCATTACTTTTACACTCACCCATCGAACACAAGGCTGTGCTTGTGAGAAACATATTTCGGACAGCAACAGTGTAGCACAGAAAGGGAGCAGAAGAACGAGTCCCGAGAATTGGCGCGGAAAATAACCATTTTCAATGAATACGAAACCAAAGATCCAAGAGAAAGCTCTGCAGAAAGAGCCACTTTTCGATATTTCTACCGAGAATAAAATCTGGTTCACCCCTCCTTTATTGCCAACGAAATAATCACTGTTATAAAACGTGGCACGAAATTGTCTGGTTCAGAGGATTTGACAACAGCGACTGAAATACCACTGAACACTCTAAGAAGTTTGCTAGTGCTCAACCGCTTGTACAATCGTGTATGTACAACGCAAAAATCCATTATATGCCATAACGGTACAGACGGTGATTGCATGAGCTCGGGTACGATTTATTCGATTTTCTGCAAAAATTGCGACGGCGAATAAATTGACGAAAAGGGTAGGCCACTCTGCATCCGTATAGAGCAACACCAAGAGAGTAAGCGTAAATATGTATTCTTTCTTTGATGAGCTTACACGAGGTTGATAGTAATATTTATTAATAGTAATATTTATTTACAAAGAAAGAATACATATTGATTAAGCACACCGAGGTTCAAGGAAAATCGGTTTCGAAGCATTAATGCGCTTTGTGCTAGCTAATGATAACACCGACTTCTGTACGATGTGCGCGATGATATATGTCCGGAAGAAAAACAAATAGTTATCAACGGACATTATCATTATATCCACCATCAGCATCGTGGATAAAAGGGCATCAATGAATGAGTGTGCCTCATTCGAGGAGATGGACCGCTGAAGAAGACCTGACTCGACACGAAGGTGAAGCCGCCACATCGAGACGAATAACAAGCGTGGACCATCGACTCGGATCATCGGCTCTGATGAAGACGAAGACGTCGAAACGTTAGCCGATAATAAATATTATTATCAACCTGTGTAAGCTCATAAAAGAAAGAATGCATATTGATTAAGCACACCGAGGTTCAAGGAAAGTCGGTTTCGAAGCAGTAAGCGTAAAGTTAAACCAAATACTCCATCAATCGTGCACAGAACACAAACACACAACGAGAAAGAATCTGAAGTAGAAGTCATAATCCTAGCACATAATTCTGAAACTTCAGCGCGTAAAGCCCTTGAAGCATTCTGGATAAATTCCAAGAATCTGGAAGTGAACTGCCTTGAGAACTGCTTCGTTACTACATGTAATCGCACACAATATCTCAAGTTGATATTTTCAGAAAAGCGCATTACCCATCCATGTGAGCTCTGCACGGTTCGTCTCCACATGGAGTACTCAACGGAAAAACCTCGTGCACGCTCATCAAGAAAACAACGAATCATGAAACCAGTTTTTATGGATTTGGCAAATGCAGCAGAAACTGTGGCACATGTAGGCAGCGAATGTCAGCTGAAGAAGTCTGACACTTTTGCACGAGAGCCTTCGACAAGATGCTACACGTGAAGCGCCACAAAAGTAAAAGAGAGTTGGAATCCGAACGTTTCACTATCCTACAATTTTCAAAGGAATCCGCATCAGGTGACTTCTTTCTGAACCGCTATGATAAATATTTCCTAGTATGAATCTTCAGCAAAGAATTCTATGCTTAAAATGTCTCTGAAAATTTTTTCCTATTCCGGATAAAGAGATTTCTGTGCCATAAAGTAAACACATTGTATTTTTGGATAAATTTTTTTTTCCAGAAGTTTGTTAAAAGAACACAGTGACCAGACTTTATGTCAGACGCTGCAACATTGCGAACTTTCGTCGACGTAATATTTAATGAGCTACCTTCTGCTTTTAGGTGATTAACAAGTTGAACATACAGTGCCATTTTAGAATATAAGAGAAACGAACCGTTAGCTTTAGCACGGAACAGAACCGTCTTTCTCTCATGTCACCTCGAAAACTCGCTACGGCTAAATGTTGAATGTTGAAGAAAGAGGAATTTTTTGTAGGCAGGATCGTTCTGAACATGAGAAATAGCACGAGAAGGTAAATCGTTTTTTCCATTCGCAAAATTATGCTGATTCCATAATAGTTTTTCCTTAACAAGTTTGTTTTGTACGGCGTTCTTATATTGGACAATCAACCACAGAAGAATTTCATTCAGCGTGCTTTCAAACAAATGCACAGTAAAGAAAACCCACGTAACCTTTCTCTGATTATCTTATATTGTGTTCTACAAGCATTTCACGAACGTTATCCTTAAACGTATCTTGACGGGTCGGATAAAACCTGTAAAACAAGCTGGATTTTAGACGCATAAACCAGATTCAAATGCCTTTTGAATTTTAGAGTTACAGGGTGTATCATCTGCTCCTATTCTTAACATTGACTAGAAGAATTCAGTTAACAATGTAGCAACCAACTCCATTTTGACCAAACTGAAAGCTTGTCTCCTACATAGAAACACCGTTACTGGCTGCAGCAGTCTTTACACAGTGACGACACATCTTTTTCTCCTACGACTCGTTGCCATGACATGTAAACGGATTGCAAACTGCCACAACGTATCGTCAAATCTGTTCACTGTGGCGCTACGGCGGTTATTCAATCATTGGACTAGGACATGGAATCGTCTTTTTTTAAGTAGCACTAAAGAACCAGAGAAAACTTGCTTGGTTCAAAAAGCTGTGAAAAATTTGGACCTTGAATCAATCGGATAAAAAATAAAGGACAAAGCACTAGGCGTTGATCAATCCCTGAGGGATACGCCATGCATTGGACTTCATTGAGCAATGTTCGGAGGTGACTGAAGGTGACTGATATCTGGCCTTTACAATGACTAGCGCTGGCTTACCGATGTATCGAGGCAGTGTTGCTATCCTACGCACACAAGTCTGGTACCAATTTGCCAACCCCGAAGGAATGGAAGGCTTGGTAGGCTATGAGGGCGGGGATCAATTCCAAGTGTGTGTTGCAGAGCGCCTCCTACCACTGCGTCACACGCGTCCAATCAATCGGAAGAAAACCCAATTCACGAAAAAAACATTTGGTGTGGGAGAGAACAGATTGTCTTGAATGAATCACAAAATTGTAGAGGTCGCACCCTACCCATACCTGCCACGTGAACATGGATAATTGCTTGAGAGAAAAACTCGTTAAAAGATAAAGAGTAGTGCAGAGCTCTAACAAAGAGCTTTGACCGTCCTACAGATCTGACCTAGGTGCTCACTAATTTGATGAAAAAGTTTTCTCAGCTTTGTGCTAAGCAACACAGGCATGCTCCGACATTTCGTCCATGTCTAAGAATTTTTGAATTGGGCACGTGGGGAATAGAGTAACAACTTCTGAAAGTTAACTGCAACATCAACATCGAGTTGGTCTTCGTATTATGGTTTTCGAATAATATTCCACCATCGAAATTAGGCAGAATAGGCTTGAAGAAATGGATATCGATAGACCAGTCAGAAGAGAATACGAAGGTTGGGAGGAAGGAAGAATTGAGTAGATCTCAGGAAAATCAAAACGACTTCGAGAAAGACTACCAGCACGGGATCAGTCCACCGTCTCCTTCGTCAAAGATTTTATTTCTCGCGGAAAGGAGGAAAAGCCGCTAAATTGAAAAACTGAAGTCCTAGAACAAGCAGAAACTGGGACTTATTCAACTCATTAGTCGGCTGTTGGGAAGATGCCGTTGTCGACAACATCGACGAGGAATACGATCGGCTCATTGAACATCTTCACATTAGCGCCACGAAAGCTAAGAGTTCAAAAATCACCAAGAGACGTCTGTCTCCAGAAACACTCGAGCTGATAGGCCAGCGTGGAATCACACGAACTGCAGGTATACGAGCTAACTCACTTCGGAATGTGCAAAACAATGCAGAATAAAAGAAGATCTTAAAGAGAGAGCAGCAGCAGTAATGGTCGAAGGCGCAGAGGCTGGGAAAAGCATTCGCAAAGCCCGCCGAAGCTTCGCCAATTATAAGAACAAGATGATTGCACTCCGACACCCAGACGGAACAATAACAGCGTCCAGAAAGGCAATGGAGAAAATCATCCACGATTACTACTCAGATCTCTTCGATAGCCACGTCCATCTCCCGTCTTATGAAATAAAAGAGGATGGATATGCTGTTCCACCGGTTCTCCCTTCCGAAATCCGACATGCCATTTCGTCGGTGAAAAATCGAACAACACCAGGCCCGGACAGCATAAAATCAAAACGCTTGAAGAACTTTCCGCCATTCTTCGTAAGCGCACTGGCTCCGCTCTTCACACATTACCTGTCTGAATGCAAGGTCCCAACTCAATGGAAAACCAGCAAGACCGTGTAGTTGTTCAAGAAGTGTGACCTACACGATATTGGCAACTCTCACCCAATCTGTTTGCTGTCTGTCGTCTACAAACTTTTCACTCGAGTCCTCGAGTTTCACTAAACAGGATAGACAGAACACTAGACGAAGGACAGCCGTGCGAGCAAGCAGGGTTTCGAAAAGGATTTAGTACGATGGACCACATTCACACGTTAACAAGGCTCATTGAAACATCGCGAGAGTACAAAAGACTGCTCTGTCTCACTTTCATCGACTTACAGAAGGCCTTTGATTCAATTGAGATAGAAGCAGTCATGGAACCCCTCGGTAGTCAAGGTGTCCCTACTCAGTACATAAAGATTCTTCGTGAGCTGTACAAAAATTTCACAACCAAAATTTCACCACTCTACAACGATATTAACGCTCCTTCGTTCCACACTGAAGCAAAGACAGCCATGTGAGCAAGCAGGGTCTCAGAAAGGATTTAGTACGATGGACCACATCCACACGATAACGAGACTCTTTGAAGCACCGCGAAAGTGCAAAATACCGCTCTTTCTTCGATATCCGGCAGTTACATCATCTTCGCTTTGCTGATGACAATGTCCTTGTAACACCAAACATTAGCCTAGTGGAACGTATGCTTGCCGACTTTGATGAAGCCTTAGGAAGGATTGCTCTTCGACTAAATCTCACGAAAACGATGTTCATGAAGAACGAATTGGTTTCGCTTGCCCCGCTCGCGCTCAACGGAACGAATGTCTCCGAATGCTCCAGTTATGTCTATCTAGGTCGGGAAATCAATATGAAGAGTGATTTAGCTCCAGTGCTGAGCAGAAGGAAACGAGCGGCTTGGGGAGCTTTCAAGAGCATCGAGGATGTAGTGAAAAGGGCAAAGAACACCCGACTCCGTGCCTACCTTTTCGCCTCAACTGTATTTCCTGCCCTAACGTATGCTTCAGAAACCTAGTCACTGCGTAAGCAGAATGAAAGATCACTCAGTGTTATCAAACGCACAGACGAAAGAACGATGCTAGAAGTATCCTATGAAAATAGCCTATTCAGAGTTTATTGACTTTTAATACTTGAGGTATTTAAGTTTGGTTTGGCGCCAAACAGTCGAAGATAAGGTGAGCCGGACATGTAATGCGTATGTATGGCAACCGATGGACCAGAGCTGTTAGTGACTAGATTCCTCGGGATCTCAAACGTACTACAAGAGGACCACCAACCCAATTGTCAGATTTTTTCATGAAAACCCAATAAGAGCGGTATGATGCTCAACGAGTCCCTAGAGCGAGCAGAATTCACTGAGCTACTCTTGCACGCGGCAGGGAAAAGTGGAAAATTTACTGGCGCGCCCTCGAGTCATTCGACGATCAACGGAACTGCAGGTGACAGGCGCATGTGTGACCTTAATAACGAGAAGTGAAACGACTGCAGCAGTAATTTTAGTGCAATGACAATGGTGGTGTATTCGCTTTTGAGAAAATGGCAATAGTGTAGAGTTCGAAGTCTCTCCTTCAAGAATCGTATCTTTGCGGCGCGGTTTCAAACTCGATCTCAGCATTAATTTTGCATTTTCCCACATAATTCCACACCATTTCATGCTGTCGAAAACATCTCTCGATCAAATAATTTTTCGTATTCTTGTTGAGCAAACGCGAGGTGTTATTTTTATTCTTTATTCACCAGTAAGCTGACGTTTCGGCGGACTCGCCTTCCCCAGTCCCTCGATCACTTGCATAGCCACAGCCCATAGAGCTGCCTACACAGTGTGAACCTTTCATTTGCTGTCTATTCTTTTTCCATGACAGGGTGTCATGTGAAGTGCAACGACAATGATGCTGAGATATTTGCAAAATTCTGAACCGCAGGTGTATGCGAAGGGGATCGAACTCGCCATTACCCTTTACCTAATGGCGCCAACAGCAATCTCCCGTCAACGGGAATGGTCAAGGGAGCACAAATCATTGCTGGCTAGAAAACTAGCTCACAGACAGATGAAACGAAAAACCCACATGGTGTAGTGGTGAACGCGCTAGCCTCCAGAAAGGCTAATAGTGAATTCGGTTTCTACCGCAGACTCCTGAGGCCCAGGTATTTGCAGATATCTCTGCATCACACTGTTTCGATACACACGCTTCCTTTTTGTGTAAATTTGGCCTAAAAAAATGTCGTAGTGGCCTATCGCAGGCCAATAATAGAGCTAAACATTATTAGCTTCTTGTTACACATCACAACCACGAATTGGGTCCTTCCATGTTGCACAGGGTTATTGAATAAAGGGCTGTGTAACAACAGTGCTCTCAGTAATCGTAAAATCCGTGTGCTACGCATTTAAGATTAAAAATGATTTATGAATGTTGAGCTCTTCTGCAAAGCAAATCCTTAAGTGGTTTATAAAGAATCGACATCGACTATCCGTTTCGAGGTGTCCACGGTATTCTCCGCATGACACACGAGGTCTGGAACCTTGAGAACTATTTAATTGCGTGCTGTAAGTTTGAAAGCGCCTTTCTGGCTATCTGTCCACAAATTTTCAAGTTCCTGGCGTTACCTGATGTCTCTGATTTAAATTATAGCCGGCTTGAAATTGCTGTATACTAGGCATTTAAAAAAAATAACATGATAGATCGCTGCCATAGACACAAGCTTTGAGCGGTGCACGTTAAGTGTGAACAATGACTTCTTGTTGAAAATCATGTTTGCAAGATTCATAACGAGAATTATTCTTGGTATGACTCAACTCTCTTTCACCATGCTGATTTTTCGATCCAGACACACATAGCTGAATCAGACAGAAATACTCACTAGGCATGAATGCTATCTCAGCGTTGTTTCCTGAGATTCATCTAACACTAAAACACTGTTGGCTTCGGTGACCATTCGTTTCGCCTGGTGCTGACAACATAGAGGCTTGATATATTTCTAAAAGCCGAGTTTCATTTGAGGCTTGCGTTGGAGAGCTTCTGGAGTCCTGTGCCTCAATGTCGCTTCTAGGGACACAAGTCTCTTTGTCACTTTTTAATTTTCAGCTTTTTAAGACTATTGTGAAAGTGTTGTGTAAACAAATTTGTTTTTGGCACCAGTAGTTCTTAAATCCTACGGCTTTATCCTATTTATGAAAAAGATTCTTTTCTGCCACACCTCATCATCTTTGGACCCGAAGTGAGCAAGATTAATGGAAAAGGTGTAGTATTTTCTGCTGGAAAAAGCAGTTTTTGAAAACGTTTCTTGTAAAAGCCTTTATGTGACCTCTCACTCATGCTAATGTTGATATATTCTCTTATTTTCTTTAATAGTTCGAGAGAGGGTGTTCCTGGGTGTTGAACTATATTCAGCAAGCGATTCACAAAGTGACTTGAACTGAGTTCACCATTCCCATTCGACATCACTGCTAACAGTAAGACAGGAGTTGCTTTCATCTTCAGAGAAATATTACCAAAAAACCAGAAAACCCTTCTTCAGCCCTCACACACCAGCGATTGCCCATGCTGACGACCTGGTACCAATGCAAAGGAAATTTGTTCCAAAACCAGCAATATGCTATTAAATGAAAATTTTCGAGTGATTCGTGTAATTAGCGAAGGCGAGCCTTCGATGCATTATTGCATAAAACTCTTTTCTCATTTCGCGCCTTTTTTCTCCACTTGTTTGGCTCCGATACCAACGTGTCCTTTCTTCGGATATTCGAACGCATACGCTATTTGGTTGTTTGATAGTTTAGCAGAAGGACTAGTTTTAAGGTAGGTTTCCTATGCGCTCCTTGTGTGCCATTCAGCCGGCTCAGTGAGGGCAGTATTTCAATTCAAGCTGCCGAAAAAACCCACTTTTCCCACATCACCTATCCACCGGCAAGCAGCACATGTCATTTCCATCAACATAACACATCGGCTTAGGTGGCGTGATGTCTGTTTAATATTGCTATTGATCCATTTTTCATTTTTATTTTATTTTATATGAACCGTCTTCACGTCTACTGTGCGAATCCCAGCACATCTCACCTTCAATTCGTTTCCTGGCATCCATTGCCCACGAAGACCTTTCAACTTTCACGTGTATTCTCGGTTGCTGCTTGAGGAATTTCATTTCATCTTGAATGTCGTAGAATGCTAGCCGAGCGATTCTCCCTGGAGTCCTAAGATAGCCTAGGTGAAGCGTTTCCAGTTAAATTGCAGAGAGTGACTTTTTCACGTGGCAATTTTCCAACCTCAAAGGGATGGAAGACTTTGTTGGCTCTCAGCACAGTCGACCTAGCACCATGCTCGTGATGACAGGCATCACTACACTGTGCTATCCGTCATTTAATGGATAAATGGATCATTTGATCATTCATTTGTTCCTAAATGACCCATTACCGGAAATGAAATAAGAACAACACAATATTATATATGATAGTGTTATATAACGGCGATAACTATTTCTATGTGGTATTGTAATAAGGTATCTACCGCAACGATACTGTATCTCCGAAGTGGGAGCATACGTGTACGTAAAAACGATTTCGATTCCTGAATCGCGTTGCCCAATGTGTTGATTCGGCTATGCAACATGGGCTTCAACGACCACTGACAATGAATCAGCAAGTGGCTTGTTTCGCTGGCAAAATAAAGCGTAAAACAAACCGATCTACTACTAGTATTTGTCTCGCAGTCAGGTTTACGTTCGGTATGATGCAATGATACGTGTGCAGAATTATTTGTCTAGTTTCTGCTCACTTCCAAAGAGAGTGAGTGCCTCGAAAAAGCCACTGAAAGTCAAGAAGTAAAGGACAAATTTGTCATCTTCGAGTAAACTCGTGAATTGAAAGCAACCTAACGCCAATGTCAGTTTCAGTCGTCTTTGATTTAGAAATTATATTCAGCAAAAGTCGGCAATGGTAGAAAGTTGCGTTTTTATGGTGTAATACGTTTACAAACGCACAATGAACTAAGCTAATGACGTCAACAAGGTAATTGAGAATCTTTAATGCCTTCTCACTGCCACATTTTGGAGGCTTTGACGGCTTTGGATATCCAAAGTGTGTAATGAAACATCAGCTCCATCACTACACGTTCAGACTTCCATTGTATGGATGAGCATAAAGCCTCTGCTCTCAGGTACTATTACTCGCTCTCCACAGCTAATCCCTACTTTCCAGGAATATCCAGCCTTGGCATCATATTAACACAACTGTCTATCTTCTCACTAGTAATTACTTTTCCATGACCTTCGCCGTGTTCGACATCGTCGATATCAATAGCATTTTTAGCTATTCAAAGGCCTCTTGTTTACGTTGCTCGTTAATTTTCCCAATTAGTGAGCTGTTTCCACGTAAACGTTTTTCCAAAAGGGCGACCTGTGGGCGGATGAATTGTTTGCCTGTCAATTGGGATGAAAGTTTTCTCCATTTAGTATATATACGGACGGATGTCCTTCATGTGGGAAATTTCTAGTCTCCAAGCACTTAAACGCATTCCAAGTAAATTGAAAGCTATCTACTTTCGCTAAGATGCAGGTTAATTTAGCAGGTGGTGTTCAAATTTTTGCCTATTGAATTAGCATCCCCTCTATGCATGTATATATACACTGATATTTTCTCAGGTGTGCTTGCGTATATGCGGACTGTATCCTACCTGTAGATTCTACCTAATACTTGAAATCAAATGATTGCAAAGCTCTTCAAAAGTGGTTTTAAATTGTATCCAGCAATTAAAACCCACCTTCACTTTCTGGCGAAAGCCCCACAAGTTTTTATCGGAACACTGCATTCCAACTGTAGGGTTCGGCGAATCGTCCGTGGGCTCTTTTTGACCAGTAAATGGTTGAATTAAATTGTCTCAAATGAGGAAGCTGCACGATTTTGTCTCCAACAAATATGCCACACATTTACATTAGGTGATCCTTTATAACTACCCGTAAGACTAGTTTATCCCTCTATCAGAACTCGCTGAGCTACTTATTCATGCATTTCTTTTTCACATGAGACAATGTTCCATCTACTATGCATATCCTCAGCACTTCCATTCGATTCGTTTCGTCGTGCCCACTACCTTCGATGGTCTTTTTGGACTTTTCATGTGTAGGTTTCGCTACCGCGTGAGAATTGTTTTCTTTATGAATATTTATGGTTGAATGCCGATCAAGTCGTTTCTCCCTGCTGTCGTGAGATATCAGAGCTGGAGCGTTCCCAGTTGGATTGCTAGAAGTAAATTTTTCACGGGCAATCCTGGCACCAGTTTTCCGACCCCAGAGGCATAAGGACATCGTGAGCTCTGGACGGGGTTGAACCAACACCGTGCTCACGATGAACGGCTTTCTACCACTGAACTATCCAAGCTCTCGGGTCCCTTTCGCCATAAATGAAGTGCTCTGAACTAAATTCTGGTGCCTCTGTGTCCCAAGAGTAAACGAACCGCACTCGACAGGTTTAGCACGTGGCTGAGGATAATGGAAGACTTTGGTGGCAGCTGTTGAAGCTTCTCTATAACTATCCTTATTTTACTATCACTACTTTCACTCGTTACTATATCACAGAGCTGAAAAATAATACTGCTGAACAGTTACCAAAAGGGAGTTAAGATATACAATCTTAGTAAGAATTCCAATTTTCAACTTTTTCTACTGTCTATTGTTTTTACATGGCAGGGTTTTATGTGAAACACAGCCACGATGATGCAGATGTTTGCCATACTCGAACACAAACCGAGCTTTGTACTCGCGATTACTATTACCGGGGCTCACGTTTCATTTACTTCATCACAACGGCCTTTTTTTCCGTTATGTTGCCAACTTCATTGAGAGTGGTGCTAACTTATAGACCATACGCATGCTTGTTTAATGATGTTTTTTCTTAGTGGACCACCAGTTTCTCAACGAAGGATCTGTTAAACTCACTAATATGAATGGTTCTGCCGTATGAGCAACGTCTGAGGCATTTGAAACCTCCGATCCATTTCACTCACAGTATTTATTGCCTATATGTTCACATCGACTCGCTTTCAGCTAATTCTTTTACTGTCCTATCTCCTCCTATATTTTTCCAGAAATAACGAAATTAAATTTTCGTTTTCTTCTATTTTAGAATAAAACATCTATCATAGGTCTAGATGTTCGCAAAGTGCGGCGTTTATCAGAAAACGGATCGCTCGGTTTCTTACCATTGGATTTTTTCACATGCTAATTTAACTTCGCTATCGCCTAGCTAATCGCTCATAATGTCTGGCATTTATCAAATAAAAGCCTTTTCCGTGTTCACATGCTGTTCCACATGGTTTAAGAGCTTCTCTAATGTATTCCTCGCCTTTGTTCTCGTTAGTTCTCAAAAACAAAACCCATTGATTTCGAACGCATTGAGATTGGATTCACATTTGAGTTGAACGGTTAACAAAATTCCTATCAGTAAAGGATTGAGTACATTTTTTTAATTTTATACGATCCGTCCTCACGTCTATCGTGCGGATCCTAGCACTCTTCACATTCGATTCGTTTCCTCGCATCCATTGTCCACGATGATCTTCGGACTTTTACGTGTGGCCTTGCTCGCTGATCGAGGATTTTCATTTCATCTTGAATTTTTAAATGTCGTAGAACGCTGGTCCAGCAATTTTCTCTGGAGTCCTGAGATAGCCAAGCTGGAATGTTCCCGGTTGGATTGCAGGGAGCGTTTTTTTCCCAGACAGGTCCGGCACCAATTTCCCCACCTCGGGGAAATGAGAGGCTTGATTGGCCTGGAGCAGAATCGAACTGGCACTACGTTCGTAATGATGAACATTCACTGTCACTGTTCTATCCGCCCCTTGATTGAAAATAGGATTGAATGATTGAACATAATTCTAAAAAATGAAGGATGTGAAGCGCAGTGCTTTCCGGCAAATTAGTGGAAGACCATCTTAGAAGAGCTGCCCTTGATCCAAAAAGAAAGGCGATTTCTTGTGCTGAGCTTGTTAGTAGAATTACCCAAGGATTTCAAGGAGAAACAACTCGTCCATCATTCCCCAACATTCATGAGAAAAATAATGTCTTCAAATTGGTATCCGAGCCCAGACGCAAATCTGAAACCCTTGGGGGTTGACAAATGCGGGACAATAGACCAATTGAAAGATGGCTGTGATTCGCATGTAATGAAAAGCTGAGTGGTACAAATAAAATAAGTGGATAGCCTAAAATCCCTCCATAAATTGATCGTGATACACATAAAAGATGTTAAAGAGGTCAAGAGTATTCTCTGTTGAAATGAATTAGAATCACAGTTTGCCAGCCCGGTGTGTGTTTTCTTCAACCTTCTGCTGGCTTACTCTAGGATTACCCATGTTATTCTTGCTTCTACTTCAGCCCTACACCTTACCACACTCCTCAATGGCTTGGCGCTCCATTGCAGCCAAGAATGTAGTTAGATATTGAACTTTAACGTGAAACAGAGGGTTCTTCGTACCAATCATGTAGAGATTGTGCTCGACATTTCCATCCAGAATTCTGGGTAGAAAGACATCCTAAGCAATCAGTTTTTTTTTAACGAATCTATCGACAATATTGGAAGCTTGTCTCCACGCCCGTAGAGATCGAATGATGAACAACTACGAATCTCTTGACATAATTATACTCAGGGCCTAGCAAAAAAAAATTCCTCTAACCGACGAAATACCAGTCGTATGGCATCTCATGCTTGCGTTCCACACCTTTTCGAAGTATCCAAGCAAATGTACTCCAAGGAAGCATAGTTTAACTAATCAATGCAAATTGCTCTGAAAGATGCATAACACTTTTGGGGAGCACCTTTGATCCGCTCAGAAGATCCAAGAGAGCAATTTCATTACCAGCAATTCGTGAGTCTCTCGTTTTAGACTACACACTTGATGTTTATCCGTCCATGACACCTGGATAGAAATCAGGGTAACTTGTTCACTCACTTATGTGATGGATAATTACGGTTCGGAACGTAATGCTATATCCAGCCACGCCTACGTGGACATAATAAATCAAATTGTTGACGTTGTGTAGTGCCTTCCACGGCTAACGCCATGAACATTAAAGCCGCACAGCTCCTCGAGGTTCCTAGAGTGCTTCTAAAGTCATCTGTAGCATCAATAATACTTATGAAACTCTTTCACTGACTATTTTGCTTGTTTCCATCGATAACTTTATTTTATCCAATCAGAAGTGGTGTTCACCACTTAATTTCGATCAAGAGTTGGAGAAGTGGGTGATCTCAGAACTGAACTATCATATCATTTTTCTGTATCGCTGGTGTCGGAAACTTGAATCTATATCCTATACTACTAGGAGCTGCACATCATCTCTCATTCTTCCATACTGCCATGGTGGCGTTGATGAAAGGCTATGGAGTTCGCGGGATGAGGTGGTTCATGTCTCCAGTTTCCAACTTTCCCTCTCCGTTTAAGTTCCATCGAAAGTGGAATTAGCGACGAATACGAGCAATGAATGTACGTTCGTAAATCAGCACTGTGTGTTATATCCTGGATATCCAGTAAAATAAATTGTACTTGGTGGATCTGATCCCATCCATTTCATATCTATCTGGTTCTACTTTTTCACAATTCCTCATGAGTTCACTCATTTCACTCACTTTTGTCTACACTTCATCAAATTCGCATTCTTTTTTGACCTCCCAACAACCATTAATGTAGGTCCAGCACGGTCATAAAGTGCATGTTGATTAAATTTTTTTCCTGTCTAGCTTCGAAACTTTGAAGAGGAAGCCGTTGGACATTGAACACTCACCAGTCGTTCGTCTCTCCATTCGCTGCTGGCAAACGTGGTCGCTCTTCTCCCACTAGCCTGCAACTCATTCGCTCATAAAGAAACGCCTTTTTGTGTAATTAAATTTAAATGAGGCTGTGGGCTACTTAATTGAGAAATTTGATGTATTATCGTCACCGTAAGAAGAATCTAACTTTTTACCTTATCCTTACCTCTATTCTCCTCCTCCGCCTCCTTAACTCATTGTTTAGGCCAAATATGCATTTGGCCACCATTAACGGTGCTTAATACGTTCTAATGTATGAAACATAGATAAAAGATTGGTCAGTGTTTTTTCCTTAAAATCTTTATGTATTTCGGTTGTTCACTTGTTTACACTTATCGCCTTTATTGTCATCTAATTCACTTACAGATCCATAATTATCCCTCAACTCGAATTGAAACCAATGAACTGCATTTGCTGCCTCAGTGCATCAAAGCCGTTATGTGGGTTCCGCCAACTCAAGGGACACATCACTTTCTTCTGGCACGATGTTTTTTGGTTTTTGCCGAGATGGTGACTGGATGCGAGGCTCACCACAGTTTTCCATTGCATCCATTCCTTCACTCGTAGCTGGGCTCATGCCTGGATGGAATTCTCGAACTCTTTCCAAACGTGGGAGACCTCTCCGATGGTGAATGAACATTCGACTGTATGAATGTGTCACATAGTTTATTTATTCATTTGACGATATGCTATTGCAAATGCTGTAGTTTTTGACCTTCGAACTTGCTTCATCCACTTGTATCCTGCACAGAAAGAAATTTAATTGAAGTTCGCCACTTTCCATTTGGCGTTCGCGTAGGTCAACAACTTTCCACTCCCACGTCCGATTTTCCACTAACCTCGGCATTAACTGAATAATTCTTTCTACTTCTGTTTAGCAAACACTAGAAGTTTAAAAAAACAACAACACAGTTTTACTTTAAACACTAAAAATACACTAGAAGTTATTACAATTTTTGAAATTTACGCATAAGCTAACATTTCGGCGGATTTCGCCTTCCTCAGAGCCTGGAAACACCTCCATAACCAAACAGAGAAAACACTAAACCAGAATTTCAGTCGCATAGAACACAGCTTTGCCCACTCACCGCCTTCTATGAGACTTTCACTTGGTATGTCGCGTGGAGACCAACTGCACAGATTTCACATGGAGGCGTAATGCGCCTCTCACATCAAAATAGTAGTCTTAAATACTGCCCGATATCACGCGTGATAATGAGGCATTCCTCCCTGCGGTTCATTTCCGGATTCCTGGAATTAATCCAGAATGCTTCGAGATTTTTGCGCGCTTGTGTTCTCGATTTCTGCGTGAGGATCGTAACGTAACCCCTACTTCAAAATCCTCTCCTTTATGTCTCTGCGTTCTATGTGTGCCTAGTGGAATATTTGGTTTACGTTTGCCGACTAGGTGTTCTTTTATGCGGACACAGCGTGGTCTGCCCGTTTCACCAATGTATTCGTCCCCGCTCGCATTACAGGGGATCAGATGAACTGTACCCGAACTTATACAATCACCGTCTCTACCATTAGGTCAAATTATGCAATTTTGCGTTGCACATGGTCATATAGGCAGTTACGAACTAGCTGGCGCCTAAGATTACTCGGTGGCATTTTAACTACGTTTATCGAATTTTCTAGACCCGCCCTTCTTAAGCAGCGTTTTATAGCGCTGCACTTACTTCAAATGAAATGAAGGGTAGGATAAATGGGACCTTATTGCCGCTAGAGTTATCGTTAGGCGACATGTGGTTGCCTAGTTTCGTAGCCATTAAAATGGCTATTTGCCTTGCCAAGTTCCGGGACTCCTCTCTCTCTGCTCCATTCTTGTGCACATGCTGGCAGCTGCTCGAAATAAGTTTCTCATAAGCGCCTTTATCGTGTGAGAGGGATGAGAGGAGAGGTAATGAACCAAGACGCTTTTACTACTTGGCTCTACTTCCAATTCTGTTCCATAATTGTGAGCTTTTGAACGACAGATTAAAAAGCTCTCAAGACCGACTTTCTATTAACCTCAGTATTTGATTTTAAATCTGCTGTTCTCTTCTTTACAGCAATCGCGAGGTTGTTATTCAGCACACGTTTAATTCCTCACAAATATAATACATATAACACAACGGTAGCTGACGTTTCGGCAGTACCGCCTTCTTCAGAGCCTCGAAGAGTATACTAATATGTAATTTACTAGTTCAAACGCTTCAACAACGCAAACAGAAAGATGAAAATCTGAACGGTAAGTAAGTCAAGTAAGTCTCCTTAAGTTTTCTAGTTATTAAGGATTTGTTGGCAACTGTCGAAAAATTGAAACCAAAGCTTATATGCTACACGATGAAGTCTTTTTCCTACTGTGAACGAGAATCATTAGACTGTCGGTGTCCTATCAGTGCGTAGGATGCGACAGCGCTTTGTTTCTTCTTACAGATGATGGACGAAGGCCGTCGTTCGGCCTTCGCCCTTTCGAGTCTGCTGACATAATACGTGCCACGAGGAAAGGAAAGCGAACCAATAATAGCCTGCTGTTTTGATGTACTCTAACTTCCGTCCATTCTTAGTTGTTAATATCTGAATTGCTAAAAATTCCATTGATCGTAAGCGCTCTAAGTAGTATACCGCCTAATTCTAAAAAATATTGGGGTGTCGACCTTAAAAGTGCTTCTAGAGGGTTAATACTTTAGAAAAAGCTGTCTGGGCTGCAAAATTCTGGAGACCAACGTTAGTGATTGCCTATTAGAAAAAAGTGGCACTCACTAAACAGTATACTCCGCTTCATATCCATAACTTCTGTGACCCCTTGTAGTGGCTGACAACGACTTAAGTGGAGCAGAACTTTGGATGCACCATAGATACAGCCTTGTGAGGTGCTCTCTTGAAGAAGATTCGACTCAATACGGCGATGAACACACCATATCGAAGAGACGAACGACTGGGGACCATCGATTCAGGTGAACCCGCCTCTGAAGAAGGCGAAGAAGTCGAAACGTTAACGGAATAAATGTTTGGTAACTATCTTGTGTTATATTTATTTATATGATCTCATAGATCGATCTTTACCTGATGCGAGGTTGGTATAGGTCTTCGCTGTCGTTGTTGTCGTTATTGTTGGCGTTGCTGGTCGATGGCTGACGTTTCGGCTATATCGTCTTCTTAAGAGCCTGGACGTATTTTATATAAAAATACTTTAATTATTCGAAGGAATAAAAGGCTAAAGTATTAGTGAAGATTGAACTTTTAAAAATACGCCATATTGATCAGAAAGGCTACTCACCGTGATGTTACGAGTGGGACTGGCCCACGCGTTGTTCACGTGTGCTCGCGAGCAAGACACACGCCAGGGTCAAAATATCGTTTTGAAATAGGGCGCCAGGTCACGTGTGACTAAGAAACGTTAGCCATCGACCAACAAGAACAACAATAACAATAACGACAACGACAACGAAGACCTATACCAACCCCGCATCAGCTAAAGAAGATCAGTTTATAAGATTATGTAAATAAATATGTCAGCTGTCTATGCTGAAGCTTATAGAATGTCGGTCTTTTGAGTACCCTCGTGTTATCTTATCCATGAAGGAAAGTACAGTGGCCTTTCACACCGAAGTAAGTGAAGGTCGGCTTGCAATAGTACCACTTCACTAGAATGTTCGATGTTTTCTTCAATAAGCAGACACGAGGTTGCTATTATAGAATTTATTAGAATACAATGACGTTTCGGCGGTTTCGCCTTCTTCAGAGGCGTTTATTTGCTGTAAGTATCCAAGTTGGTTGGTGGATAGCAGCTGCACTGAGTAATACATGGGCGAGGACTGTCTCGTCTTGAAGGTGTTTCTCCGCTATATCGACATCTAACTGGCGAGGAATTACTACAAACTCTCCACTCTTATCACTAACTGATAGCCTAATTGTTTTTGGCTTTATTAGCTCTCGAACCTGTCGCATACCAGATTTTTGCGCAGCTGTGAGGTTCGAACTAAACTTTTTTGTGCAATAGTGGTTAAGGATTTTGAGAGTTTCGCTCAAAAATATGCGAAATTTTATATCCAAATACTGAACACAATAAGATTCCTTCGACTTGCACTTCTTCAATTGCGCGTTCATGGTGTCCTGTTTGCATCGAAGAAAGCTGCGTAGTAGTCGCGCTTCGATGTCCAGCACTACTTGGCTGTCCCTCGGTAGGCGGCATACATCGTGTAGTCGTTTTCGTCTGATGAAGTTCGGCACGACTCGGTGTTTCAGGCAGCGACGGTGGAAGAATATCGTTTGTCTAGCTAAGACAATTTTTTGTTTTAGTGACAGGACTTCTTTTACTAGTCGGAAATATTCTGCTGGCACTTCACGTAGTAATTGCCAAATAGCCATTTCGAATGGTTACGAAACTGTAGCTTCTCGGCATAGGCATAGAGGAAAAACTACGCCCCAAAGGGATAATTCTAGCGAAAACAAGGCTCCGTTCTTCTTGCCCTTTATTTCAAGCGAAATAAGTGCAGCCATAAAACGTTGCTTGATAAGGGCCGGTCTAGAGAATTCCGTAAGAGTGATAGAAAAACCACCGGACATTCTAAGACGCCAGCCAGTACGCAACCGCCTATATGACCGTCTATGTTTAACGAAAAACTGCACAATTTGCCCTAACGGTAGAGACGGTGATTGCATGAGTCGGGTACAGTCTCCCTGATCTCTTGTAAAGCGTGCGGGGACGAATACGTTGGCGGAACGGGTAGACCGCTCTGCGTCCGCATAAAAGAACACCTAGTCGGCAAATCTAAATTAAAACCAAACACTCCACTGGTGCGCATAGGATGCAGGGACATAACGGAGAAGATTTCGAAGTAGGAGTCACTATCCTCACGCATGAATCGAAAACATCAACGCGTAAAACTCTTGAAGCGTTCTGGATCAATTCCGAAAAATTCAAAAATGAACGGCAAGGAGGAGTGTCTTGTCATCACGCGTGACCTGGCGCCATACCTCAGGCTAATCCAATGACCTGGCACCGATACAGTCCTCGCCCATTTAGTACTCTGTGCGGCTGCTATCCATCCACCAACTAACTTAGATGCTTACAGCAAATGGTAGATGTTTAAATGAAGCTGTTTCTTATGCGAATACAAATTTATTTGTTAAGTTTTATCTGCCAGGGTTATGAAAGTGTTTGCCTGAGTAGATCGCATCTAAATTTGACCATTCCAGGCTCTGAGGAAGGCGAAAGCGCCGAAACGTCAGCTAATAATAAATAATCTAAGCTAATATTCCTAATAAATTCTGTAATAACAACCTCGTGTCTGCTTATTGATTAAAAACATCGATTATCATTCAATACCGAGGTTAACAGAAAGTCGGTCATGGGAAAAATAGGATGATTCGCCCAAAGGGTATCAAATCAAATCAATTTCATCATCATCATTTTACAAAATAATCTTTAAATGACACAAGAAGAAGAACAATAAACGTGAAAGTCTGACTCCGAAACTACAATTATGGGAAGGCCGCTATAGTCAGACCGATCTCTGTGGATTGCGTCATCAAGCTGATTTGGATATTTTTATCCTGTACGCACTTCGGCCTACAACCAGCTCATTTACCTTTGTTGATGCAAACGGGTTGATCACTGAAGCCTTAGAATGTTCGCTTTTCTCGCTTATTAAGCATCTTACATTGGCAATGTCTCAGCTACTCGTCGACCTGACATCAAGCTAGCCACTCATCTGACTGAAAAAAATGTAACTTCAGCGGAACCCCACACCGTCCAACATAGAGTACGGCAGTAAGAGATCTTTAGAGCACCGGATTTTCTGAGTGGTGCTGTCTCAATGTGTTACAGCAGTAACGACAAATGGGCGTTGAATCTAAGTAAATCCTTAATCTAATCAAAATCCTGTCTTTTATCCACATTTACTACTTTACGGTTGCGTACCTTTTACTCAATTATCACATAAGATTAACGCCTTTTAAATGCATTTCCTTTGTAAAAATTGGGCTATAGTACCCCTTCTTACGCCCATGTCACTTGCTTATTTCTCAACCGCATTCTTTCCGGCCAGGTGTTTTTTTTTGTGGTTCACTACAAATCGTGCAAATCTTCTTTCTGAGCTTTCATCTAGTATTACGAAAGATGTTGAAAAGCGTTAAAGAGGTTTCGACTTCCGACATCTCCATGTTCGAATGCATTAACGCGGGAAGCCACAACACAGATTTTCCCTGTTCAATGAAGTCAGAGTTCATAAAATATCACTGCTTTAAGAAAAAGGACTTTCTGTTTCCACTGTTCCCATTCCTATCTATTCCACCTTTAACACTTGCTTGTAGCTCATCTTTGTAATCATCTGTATCCATCTGATCTCGGCTATCATAGGTTTTAGATAACTCGTACAAGAGATATTGAAGACCAACACTGGGCTTATTTCATGTATACATTTTACGACTTCGTCGTGAAATTGAAGATCTATTTGACATCGCTATTATGAAATAAAACAAATTGCACTTTTCAGTGAGCATTCCTGAAATCTCTTAACATCACTCTGCTATGGACAATGAGGAGGACCCGATGTGCTACATGGTGGAGGAGAAGGCGTTCGAATACGATTACGACGAGCAGTTCGATTGGGAACAGATGACCAGTGCTCAGTGCAACTGCTCCCACCCGTTGCACACCTTCCTTGAGGTGATACTTTAGTGACATAATACTATTGTGTACTATAAACAAAGAATTCAAAGCAGCATAAATATGTACAGCGCGTGTGGCGCAGTGGTCGGAGGCGCTCTGCAATACACACTTAGAATCGATCCCCGCTCCCATAGCGCACCAGGCCTTCCTTCTCTCCGGGGTCGGCAAATTAGTACCAGACTTGTTTGAGAGGGCAGCAGCACTGGTGCAATACATTGGCAGGCCTCCGCGAGTCATTGTAAAGGCCAGATATGCATTCAATCATCTCCAAACAACGATGCTTAATGAAGTCGAATGCATAGCCCATCCGTCAAGAATTGGACAACGCCGAAAGCTTATTTTATTTTTGTAAATATGTATGGTTTTCCATTGCATCAATTCTTAAAGGCAATTGAGAACTATTTGAGCAGGAAGGCTGATAAAAATATTCCTCTGTTCACATTAATAAGTGAAGTCCTAAAAAAAACTTAGAGGAACACTCATAGAATGCTAATCTTATTAACTTCTGTGAAATTCGTTCAGGTGTGTGTAAGCATTTGTCTCACCGTTCCGGATACGGTGCTATTCGGTCTGACAGAAGAGGAGCTGTTCGAGGCTGCTTTTCCCGCCATCACGTATTTGATTGTTTTTCTCGTCGGCACCGTTGGAAATGCTCTGGTAAGTGTCACTACAATTTATTAAAAATAACACAAATGTCTAGCTTTTGGCTTTTTTGTTTTACATGACCCTGTCATCATATCTACTATGCAGATCCCAGCACTTCTTGCATTCGATTCGTTTTACCCTCACTCATCGATCACAATAGCCTTCAAACATTTTGCATGCTGTTTCGGCAGCTGTTTGAGAATCCCATCTTCTCTACGAATTTAATAGAATGCCGGTAAAGTCAATTCTCTTCGAAATCTTGAAGGCCGTGCTAAGGCGCTCCCACATGGATTGGAAGAGAGCTTTAGCCTGATTTACGGTTTTTAGTATGGTGTCTCATATGAGACGATTATTACTACCTCTTCGATATGTTTAGTTAATTACTGGTTTTCTATCGTTCCGAATAGGAAAGAACGATTAAGTATGAGGCACCTTTAACTTGAGGCACTTTCTCGGAATGTGTTTGGAGTCATAAAAAACAAATTTTAGCGCTCCATTGTGACTTCGGTAGAATAGTGGGCATCGCGTGTTTTTGTCAAAATGACTTGCAAAATTATCTGGACGGAACGGATTGCCAAGCCAACCAAGGCATGCGAGCGATGATTTGTGTTATTCGAAGTCTCTGAAGAAAAGATTTGGGTCAAAGACGCAGATTACTGTTCCTGTGAGAAAAGCTTTGTATTCGAGGCGTGTTTAGCGAATTCGTTGGAGATACACTGCAATACACAAGTGGTAGTTTGTTCAGTCCTACGTGCAAGGCTGACCAAGCCTTTCCTAACTCTCTACGGTCAGCAAATTGGCGCCAGACTGGTCTGGGAGTTTAAAAATACTGACTTATCGATTAACCTTTGCAATCCATTGAAAAAGCTGAGTATGTATTCTGGCAGCTTCAGATGTCTTAGTGGCGTACAGTGCGCGTCACACAACTAAGAGAATGACTAGCACTTTGAAATTTTCCATCCTTCTGCAGGTTTTCTTGTGTTTCAGGTGATCTTCGTTGTGAATCGCTTCAAACGCATGCATAACGTGACGAACGTCTTCCTGGCGTCGTTGAGCACGGCCGATTTGTGTCTGATCTGGTTTTGTGTTCCCATTATGGTATTTTCAAAACCATTAACCTTCCAAACTAACAAACTGATCAAAGGAAGCATAGCCCTTAAAATCCTTCGGAAACATTAGCATGGTCGAGAAAACTAAGAGGGTTGAAAAGAAGGAAAATAACGGAAACAATTAAGAGAACCGGATTGCTAGTGCATACGATGCCTCCTCAATTTCGAATAATTTCTTTTATGACCTTTCACCTAGCAATCAGAAATGCTGAGAAGAACGTCCTCTGTAGGTGAAGCGAACCGCTTTTAGTTCGTCAAGTACATGTCCCATACCTGGTTCATGGGACGGTTCGCTTGCTATTCCGTTCACTACATTCAGCAATTCACGTGCTTTTGTTCCGTGCTCACTATGACGATGATCTCCTTTGAAAGGTTTGTTTCATTTCTGTTTCTCTTCAGTAATAGCTGTAGTAATAAAAAAAACACACATTTTCTTATATTCTGTAGTTGAAAATGAGAAGAAGATGAACAGGAAATATAGACTACGGGAATAATTCGAACGAGTTGGCTCCAAGTCCCTCTAGTACTTAAGCGTTCTTTCGCCCATGAATATTCTTAGGTTTTCGATGCTTATTGATTTCAGCTTACGCATTTGAGTATCGTAATTGCCCATGTCCTTATCTTTTTCAGTTTTTGGTTTTTTTCACATTACGATCCACCAGCGCCATGACCGGACTCGAGGTAAATGCGTAGCGCGAAGTCAGTTGTACTTTGAAGGGACCAGTGTTGGGAGGGAATTGGCCTAAGAACTAATTTACGAAAGTCGTATTTGATTCAACGGATTCATTCTTCTTGAATGTTTTGTTTCAACTAGTAAAGTCTGAAGATGGGGGCTGATAACTGGTAGTGATAGCCGTCATTACGAGCATGGTGCTAGTTCGATTCATCTCCAGGCCAATCAAGCCTCTCATTCCTCCAAGGTCGGAAAATTGATATCGGACTTGTCTGGGAAAAGCTCACTCTCTGCAATCCACGTGGAAACGCTCCAGCCCAATTATCTTAGGACTCCATGGAGAATTGCTCGGCCAGCATTCTGCGACATTCGAGATGAAATGAAAATCCTCAAGTAGCAGCCGAAGCCACGCCTAAAAGTTGGAAGATCTTCGTGGACAAAGGGTGCGAGGAAACGATTCGAATGTGAGGAGTGCTGGCACCCGCACAGTAGACGTGAAAACGGATCGAATAAAACAAATTTAAATTAAACTAAAAAAGTCCAAAGATGGTTCTTCCATAAATGACGATCACTGGAGCCCATGAAGAATTGATATTTTGTAATTTTACACAGAAACCCTTACTCTATCGCCATCATCGTATACATTCAGTGTCCTTTCAAATTAAAATATGTTCAATAGTAACGCTTTCAAATTGTTGACGAAAATAAATTTTAAAGTTTCCGCCGGAAGAGCGGCGAGCGTTGATGTAAACCATGTATTAGGAAACATCATCGTCTTGTTCCATGCTTTCGTGTTCGAAATATGGACTTTGAAGCAATAAGGTAGAAGAAATTTATGTCACAGACTCTAGAAAGTTAGAATTCTTCCTAACATAATAAGACAATTTGTGTTTTCTAAGCAAAGATTTGTGGATTCTAGTGGTTTTGTCTCAGCTGTTATTTTAATTTTGTATGAGATATACAGGCGTGGTTGTAGCGCAGTGGTTGAGGACGCCTTGCAATATACTTGGGATCGATCCCAATGCGCCAGGCTCACCTGCCATCCATCCATCTGGGGCTACCGAGTGGTAACCAAACCTGTCTGAGAGGTTAGCAGTACTGATTTGATACACTGGTGGGCTACCGCAAGTCATTGTAAAGACCAGATATGCATTCAGTCACCTCCAGCGATGCTTAATGATGGCGAAGGCATGGTACACCCCACAGGGTTTGATCAACGTGGAGATTCAAAGTAGTCACTATTTTCTCATCAAATCCAATGTATCAGGTCTCGGGCGTCACGTGTCACTACCCCGTATTAGCTGACTTGCTGTACAGAGAATTAGTATGCTCGTTGGCAGAACAATATATTAGAACTCCTTATTTGCACATGTTACTTTCAAGTACTACATCGCCAACAAGTAGTTTGTTTAGAAATGTATCCCACATTCGTATTGATTTTCCTGGATTAGTCATGAATCTTCGGCATGGCATATTCCGCTCCTTGAGAGCGCCCACGGAAACAACCGACGAAACATAGAATCTCTTGCGTGATGATGATGGCCAACAAGTCGTCTAATGGGGCTAAAATATTCAGCATAACGATGATGCAAATGATAATCTCTGACACTGAGAACAAGCACATTAATATGTGCATATAGGATTGCGATTGTTGCAGGTATCTGGCTATCGCGTATCCAATGAAGAACATGTGGTTATCGTCGATCGGACGCGCAAAGAAGGTTTGTCGTAATCAGTTCTGTAAGTGTCTGCAAATCGATAACAAAAGTAGAAAGAAAACAACACGACCATGCTCATCGAGTATTCCCGAATACCATCACGTGCTTGGCGTTGTTTCAAACGGTTCTATTATAATGCGGAATATCCGATTCACACATTTAAGCTGTGTGAAGACTTTTACTCATCTCACTGAAAAGTGCTGCTAAAATTATTGAGGCGCACATTTTTTGGAAAAGAAACGTATCTGTTTCGTTGGAAATGCAAAGCAAGGTCTCCGTGGCTCAGTGTGTTGTGCGCGATCCCCGGAAAGGAAAATCATGGTTCGATCTGACCCAGTCCTCCAAGTTTTGCGAATTTCTCAGCATTGCTGTGGTCGATTTCGCCTAACATCCCGCGTGAAAATTCTACAAATCCGCAAATAAAAAAGCAAATATCTGTTTTTCGAAGTTTTATTTTTCGTTTAGATATTTCTAAAGGCTTCTCCACACTCTAAGCTCAAAGATGAGCAACGTTTTCTCTAAAGCTTTTTTGTTCTTGTGATAACGATGACTTTAATCTACTGCGTCATCCATGTTAGCCAACTTCCCTCACATCTTACACAAAATTGATCCACTTGAAATTAAAACAGTGACAGGCGAAACGAAGGACCCGAATAGTGTGGTGGTGAATGCGTTACGCCCCGAAAAGGACAATGGCGCGTGCGTTCGCCACCGCAGACACCTGGGGTCCCGAGTTTTGCAAAAATCTCAGCATCGTTGAATTTATACTTCGCAATATACCCTGCCATTAAAAAGAGTAGGCAGTAAATTATAAGTTAAAACGGAATTTTCTTGGGACATCTTTCCACGACGAATAGAAGATTCCAAATTGTATTTTCACCAGCTTATTCAACATCCAGTGTCGCCTTCTTTTGAAATTTTACTGCGGTAAAATTGATATGTTGCTTACTAGTATGGAAATTCCCTAGTGATTCTATATCCTCTTCATAGCTGGTGATGTAGATAGGCTTAGAAATATGATGTACATCAACCGCTCGTCCTACAACGAACTTATCCGAGTTGAAGAATGACGTTTAGCTAAAAATTTTTCCAGCTAAAGGTTAAGTACAATTGGGAATTACCACCATCTTAGAACAAACTCTGTGGCAAAGTGGCAGGGCTCACTCCAAAGGAGGTTAGCACCAATGATGACGACCTGGATAGCTTTTAGCGGTGGCTGATCGGAACTTTCCGGGAAAAAAAGCATGTCAAACTAGAAAGCTTTTCTGTTCGTATGACTATAGGTGAACACTAGCCAAGCGAGCATCAAAAAAAAATCCTCGCTGAAAGATGCTGCCTCTGTTTTATACTTTGAATCCGTTGGAAAGGAATTCTGCTGGCTTCAAAAGCTTATTAATCGCTGTTAAATAGGCCCTTCCGAAAACTATTGCTATAGCTGGTACCATTGCATATTTTTTGGTATTTAAAAGCCAAAGGATAAAGCTCTCGTCATAGATCAATCGCTTAGGCATGTGCCATGCATTCGCCTTCATTAAGCATCGTTCGGAGGTGATTGAATGCATATCTGACCTTTAAAATGACTTACGGTGGCTTATCGTTGCATCGAGACAATACTGCTATCTTGCCACTCAAGTCTGGTACCAATTTGCCGACCCCGAAGGGATGGAAGGCTTGGTGGGCCAAGGGCACGGAAATGAGTACCAAGTCTATTGTAGGGCGGTTCTGACAACTACGCCACACGCACAAACTTTTTGGTATTTAACGGTGTAACAACGGCCTCATAATCATCGCAAATGCTTTTGCACTTGTCAGTGAAGTCACTCGGGCGCTCACTGCTCCATGGGCTCATCTCGTGCTTCAAGTGCGATCCAATGGTCACATATATTAGCACATTTATAGATGCAACATCTATTTGACTACCAATCTAATAAATAAAATCAGTTCTCGTCGATGACTTTATTCTATACAGCTGACCTTTTTTACATGGGAGAGAGCGCCACCATTATCATAGTGAATAATACGACAGGTTAACAATAGGAAAGCGGAAGTTTTCAAAGTCATGGAAGCTGCTTATCTTCGTTCCCTGAAAATCTTGTGTGTCAACAACGATCCATGGGACTCACAGGCAAATATGAAATAGGGTTTTATTCCCATAGTTGTGGGTGAAAACAAAAAGAGTTCAAAAAAGCAAAAAAAAAAACTGATAGTTTCGATAGTGACAAAAGATGAAATACCTTAATAACTGCTCTATTTTGCGCAGCGCTTCCTTCCACTCTATGAGGTGGGTGTTTACTGATTAGCTATGGCAAGCATAAAGTATTCAGACGAATTCAATTTACGATGTGATGTCTTGATTTCTTTGTGGCACTATTTGCTTGGAAACCTATTATTTTCGCCATTAAGAGGTTGTCATGCGAAAGCATGCGTTGCTTATTCACGGTTTTGGTCCTGATCATCGTGATAAATCCAGTCTGTCCCACCAATGAGTTCCGATGTTAAGCTTTTGGGACGCAAAGTGAGCCAATCTTAATGCTGAAGTTGATGGACTTAAAGAAATGGCCACCACTTATCGGTCCTTCTTATCTTCAGGCTTATACAAGTCCACAAAGAATATTTCTTTGTTATCATTTTATACATTGCTGTTGGAGAATGTTTGACGAAGACACTCAAAGCTGTTAATGGTGCACATCTTTTAATCTTCCAATAAAGGATGCGAGTTGTTTAAAGGAATCGATGTTCACGACACAGGTCGTCTCAATAGGGAAACCTCCACCATGCTTATTCTCTCAAGCGCTGTATCGACGCCCTTTTGGGCAAAAGGATATGAGGATCTTTTATTTTCGCTGTTTTTAAAGGAAAATACTTATGCGTAATACGCCTTCGTTAGAAAATGAACCCGCTCGTGCTCTTCTCGTGTTTCTATGAGCAGACGAGGGTTTTGTTATTCAGAAGCGATTCTGAACCACGTCTTTGCACTTCATAGTTGCCCTATTGGTTTAATTGACGGCAGCATACAATCAACTTCTCTGTGAACACCCGCAAGGGTATGGGAATATATTCATGCATACGTGGAAGCTATCGTTGAATCGAAAATCACGTCAATTACCTTCTCATGGAGTTCGTCTCTTGAAACTATCTGCGCCGTAGAGCTTCACCCCGTCAAACATCTGAATACGCGCCACGTATCACAAAACCGCAACTAGTTGGTCCTAGGCATTTTGCGACTATCACTTAATGGTGATTTACATTCCAAAATTTGATGATTAGCACAACAAGATTCATCACACGCATTATAGGAAAGAACTCGTTGTGTGTCAAATGTTCCACCCAATTTAGCAAAGAGATCTGCACTAACTCTTTTCTTAGCCGTCGAAGAAAACATCGCATACGCCTCAGTGATCACGGAAATATTTTCGAGATTGGTTCCATGAAGATATCTTCAAGATTAGGAAAGTGGAACGAAAACGAGACATGACATATAGCCACCATTGTCAAGCTGATCCAACAGCGAGGGCTGTTGAATAGATCACTGAGATCTTCTCGATTAATACAGACGTTTAAAAGAACAGCAGGTGATTATGTGCCTTTCATTATTTCACTTGGAAAATTTCACTGAGATAGAGTTCGAGAATGTTCTGAAATTACAGCTAGGATATATCTACATTATGTTTTAGCTTTTTTTATTTTCTGCTTACTACAATTTTCACGGCAGGTTATAAGCGAAATACAACCACAATACACGAACGTGTTACACCCTGGAAAGCACAGTAGCGCGTTCGTTCCCCACCATAGACACCTGCGGTTCAGAGTTTTGCAAATATCTCAGCAACGTTGTGGTTGTATATCTACACTAGTTAGTAGCTCCAAATTATAATTAACTATTACTTTTTTCTCTAGATAGTAGGTTTAAATCTTGGGTCGGAAGCGCCCTGCATCGTGCACATGGGATCGAACTCTGCGCCCATGACCCACCAAGCCTTCCATCGCTCTGGGGTCGGCAAATTGACACTAGGCTTGTCTTTGAGGATAGCAGCGCTGGTTCGATACATCGGTACGCCACGGCGAGTCATTGCAAGTGCCAGATATGCATTCAATCACCACCAAACGATGCTTGATGAAGTCGAATGTATGGGTGTCCCTTAAGGATTCATCAACGCCGAGAACCTCATCTTTTATCCTTTTAAATTATCATTTGTTCACTATTCCATTAATTTGTCGAGTTGTTTATTTTTTACTTATTTTGTTTTTTATTCAATCCATTTCTTATTTCTTTATCACTCGAATGTTAGCACATCAATAAAAGAACACATTTTAATTTATCATCTCGACGCTAAAGGAAAGTTGGTTCTTGAAATTCATCTCCGATTTTCAGTTAATTCTGCTCATCTGGTTCCTGTCGGCAATTTTAGCGATTCCCACAGCCGTTCGAATTGACTACGAGACGAACACCTCGCTTTCTGGTGATCAAGTTTATTGGTGTCGAAGGAGGTAAGGCCGAGTACTACTTTGCTAAACCTTTTATGCTTTGTTTTCAGCGCTTTGATGACTACAAGCAATTATCTGCATAGGGTTTATTCCATTCACCTCTATACGGATACAACATACGACTAGGATTAGCATCAAAACAATAATCAATTCTTTCGTAATATCTTTTGGAAAGGAATGCGCAATTCAGGTTTCCAAATGAGTTTCTCGGCTATTCAAGGGTACGACTGAACAGGATCTATGCTGTCTACCAGGTAAATTATAGTAAGGCGTCGTTATTATTTAAAAACTCCGGTTTCTTTTTTATTTTGTGGGCTTCCGAGAACAATCCCGTTGACGGGTGATTGCTGATGGTACAGATCGATAAAACTAGCTGAGAGACAGGCGAAACCAAGGACCCGCATGGTGTTGTAGTAAACGCGTTAGTTCCCGGAAAGTGTAATAGCGCGTTCTTTACTCACCGTAGACACATGCTATCTGGAGTTTTGCAAATATCTCAGAATCTTGTGGTTGTATTTCGCGTAATACCCTGCCGTGAAAATTGCAGAGACAGAAAATAAAAAGTGAACATTGCCATTATTTTTCATACGGTCATGACACCGATTCAGATGCTTCTTCTGATTGTCTTCCCAGTGGTGACGATGTCGATTTGCTACGCTCGTGTTGCTGCCATCGTGTATTCTTCTTCAAAGAGAAGATTGGCATTTTCTCATGCAATGTAGGAACTTTTATTAAACTATTTATTCATTGCATTCGAAAGCGAACAGCTCATGCAGCACTCCAGAAAATATGTAGGTAACATCAAGGATATCAAAAACGCGACTATTTAAAGAACATTCACCTAGGGTGGCGTTCAGCAAAGCTGCCACGGATGCGGCCCAGTTTTCCGGTTACAGTGCGATTCCGATGATTTCAAAAAGTCAAGGTATGAAAACCGCCAGATCCACTATCAACGCCTACACGAGGCAAAAAAGCACCAAAGCGACAGAATCGAACAAAGAACAGGTGCGCAAAACTCCAGAACTACATATGGAATAAGGAAGGTGGCGAAACATCGCTATCCGAGCTATTCATGAAGAAAAATCACTTTTCAGATTGTGCAAATGTTGATTTCTATCGTTGTCATGTATACCGTTTGCTGGTTACCTACAATAGGTATGTTTGTACGGTGGCGTCTTCATTTAAAGTAAACGAGACTTATTTAGTTTTGTATTGACGATGAAATCGAGCAAATGCGGTGGACGTTTCTCTCCGGTCAGGCGCTTTGCCGCTTGTGTCCAGAAACACAAAGATTTGTTGTGATGTAAATATTCTGGTCACTCTTGACGACGACAGTCGTACTCTGTTCCGTCTATATTACAACTTCTTGCCCCCGACGTGCGATAAAGTCTTTTGTTTGAAACACAGCGCTTCGACTGACCCGTCTGCGCGAAGCAAACGCGTGAATCTCCGCCGTTTTCTCAACAAGTGTGAGGGAAATCATGATTGCATATAGGATCTGGGTTCACTAGGAGTATAAAATTCAGCGAGCGTTCTGGTTTCTAGTCATTGATAAGTCATAAGCTCAACAATGGTCCGCCGTTTAGCATAGTCTTGAGTGAGTTGGTCAAAGACTTACAGGGCACGACATTTTGGCCGTTGTTCTAACCGAACCAAGTGAAAGCTACAACCTGTACATGATGCATCATGGAACATCTTTAACCACTGCGCTGCCTTCGTCTTTCGATGATAGAAATATCCGTAAATGCTCGTGAATTCGAAATTTAAAAAATGAGGTCCCCAGTAGTTTGCTAAAAACCACTATTCACGTACAAATTAGGACTTTAAAAGTGACGATATAAAAGTAGAAAGACGGAATAGCCCATTAATTGTATTCTAGATGAAGGTTTTCCTAGCTATACATAAAGCCCATAAAATTCTGCCATTGTCAAGATCCGGAGTGTTTTGCTGCTCATTTTGTTACTTCAAAAAGTAACAATAATCAGTATTACATTGTGAAGTGCTATTGTCCAACTCTATTCCTATCAACTCGGGAATGCTTTGCTTAAGGATCCATGATGGCCACACGAGGGCTGTAAATTTCGGTTCTACAACAAGGAATACATTCTATAGTAAGGCCGTAAGCAATAGATGGACACTAAGGCAACGAAAGTCTGCTGTTTGGAAAAAATTTAACATTTTACATATTGCTTATAGGAAGCTATATATTTTGTTTACTTTCAAAGGGTGAAGTCAGCTTCACAGTTCTAAAGCAGATTTCAAAGTTCTGTGGCCAATTTCAGTTGATGAGCTATTGACGTCTTTCGGCTACATCTGTCGCACCTCGAACACACCATCACTGAAGCACATGAGAATGGGGTTCAACGCCTTGGTAAGTGATATTGGCTTAGGCTCAGTACCACATCCTAGTGTACTACAGTTACTATTCTCGAATCGGATAGCTCACTTCTGTTATAACGAGTGCATTAGTGTCCTTGACGTCACAGCTGTGCGACTCAACTATAATCTCTCTTCTCCTTTCTCTTTTAACACTTAGGGACCGACATGAGTTCATTGCTTCAGTTCAGATTCAAACGATGCGAAAACAAGCGTCGCTTTCAACTTTAAACCAACTCGAAGTGATTTTTACTAATCGTAATAAAAGTCGTTAAAATCTGCACGTTCTCAGCACTGACATGCAAGATCTCTCATCCTAACAAGACGAGATTCTGATTTCTTGAAGGTCACCAAACATATTCTCTGCAACCGCTATGAAGCTGAGATATTCGCAAAACTCCGAACGGCTGGTGTCTGCGGTGGGGAACGAATGCGCTATTACCCTTTCCGAGTATACTCTATGCACTTATTTTCGCTCAAAAGGAAAGCAAGTGAATGACCTGTATTTTGTCCATAAGAAGACAGTGATATCCTCAAGTGCGTCGTTGATGTTTACGGCCGCTATGATTTTGTCTGGAATTCTAAAAATCTAACTTCCGCCACAACTTCTTTCAGTATTCTTAATTTTAAACAACCTCAAACCAGGTCGAGTAACAATTTTAAAAAGTCATATTTACTCGTAAATGGGTAAAGAAAGCTCTCTTCTGCACGCCAATGGCATTTTTAACTCCTCAAGTTCAATTTTTGTCAGGAAATTATTTTAAAAGTGAAAGGATAAAGGAGGATAAAGGACAAAGCTCTCAGCGTTGATCAATCCCTGAGGGATGCGCCATGCATTCGACTAAGTATCGTTAGAGGTGATTGAATGCATATCTGGCCTTTACAATGACTCGCGATGGCCCACCGATGTATCGAGCCTGCGCTGCTATCCTCCCAAACAAGTCTGGTACCAATTTGCCAACCCCAGAGGGGTGGAGAGCTTGGTGAGCAATGGGCGCGAGGACCAATTCACGCCTTCGTCGCAGTGGCGCCTCCAACCATTGCACCACACGCGCCCATTTACAAGTGAAAAGGTTAAAAAGTTATATCGGAAAAATTGAAATAAATCTGAGCTGAAAAAAATAAGAAGCAGTTTGTTAAAGACCAGCTTCGAGATAAATGGATCGATTAGGCAGCATTTCCACGTTTTTCTTTTTCAAAGGGTATTCTTTGACATTCTTGACGAGCAAATACGAGGTGTCATTTTATTTCTTTATTTATGCACACGCTAACATTACGGCGGATTTCGCCTTCCTCATAGTCTGGAAAGCTCAAGTTGACCGCAATCTACCCAGCCAAACACCTCCATAACCTAGCAGAGGAAATGCTAAACCAAGATTTCAATCACGTTGAACACAAAAAAGCCTCTTCGCATTTTTTGAGCATAAAATGAAGAAATGTAAACATAAAAAGAAGTTACTATGACATTTTACAAGTCGTTGACTTGTTTCTTAGTTTTTTGAAGAATTAAACACAAAAAAGATCTTTGAACAAATGTGTTAATCTTAAAAACGAAGGCCAGATACGCATTCAATAATCTCCAACGACGCTTAATGAAGTCGAATGCATGGCGCATCCCTCAGGGATTGAACAGCGCCGAGAGCTTTAGAGAGCTTTTAGTTTTAATCTTAGGAACGCCTTCCATCCGATGAGGTTCAAGGTGAAAGCGGCAATAAAGCACGATTATTTATTTAAGTTTGATCATTAATTTAATTATGTGCTATTTCCTTCAAAACGAATTATTTGCCGATATTTCAGACCTACTGCCAATCTTGTATCAATCCGATTTTGTACGCTTTTATTTCTCAGAACTTCCGCATCACCTTCAAATCAGCCTACTCCCGTATGACACGTCGTTTGCGAGTGGGCTTATTCCTTGTCCATTGGAGCTTGTGCTGAAATTTCAAAAATCATAAAAATGTAAATGAATGAAAACCAGCTTCTTTCAGGGTATGGAGGAAACACATTATAGGGTGGCATCCGGCTCGTCGGCTTCAATGTTCTCAACACGAAATCAACAGCGAGTTGACGGTGGAAATTTTAACACCCTTACCGTTCCTGGAAGGTAGGATCTCGCGGTTCTAATGAATAGAATCTCTCATGAGATAGTGATATGCCTCCCTCTACAGTGATTACCTCAAATATGTCGAGTGAAAATTCGCAGCCTTCGCTGTGGCGTCATCAGCCGTCGATGTCGGAAACGATGAAGGGCATTTTTGTCGCGGCAGAGCACCATTCCCCTTCGGTGCTGTGTGAGCTGTTTCAATCCAGTGTTTTACCGGTAGCAGTATTTGATTAGGCAGTGTGCCTCGCCTCCCAATGGTTTACCCCCTCATTGTGGCTGGGAGGTGTTCAGGTGTTCCTAGGTGCCGGACTGCGATGTACAGCAGGAGGAATCGTCCCCCCGGCAGGGTCTCCCAAGCTGAGAAGGAGTCCGGCGTTTCCATCAGAAAGGCTAGGTAAGAGTAAGCTAATACCAGCATACACCATCGTCTTGGTATCAAAGTCGCATGGTGGTAAACCTTCCTTTGATCCACAAAGGCTGCAACTGCCTGTTGTGGTGACGACCTGGGGTAGACTTTGGCCAGACTGTCCTAGGGATTCCAGGAAACCACAATGGCTTAACCAGCAAATCTACTAAAAATGGTGATTATGCTGGGGCCCACGCAACTAGTGATGACGGGCCCCTTCAAGTATCGAGTAAGTAAGTATCAAGTGTACCTCGTTGCACTAAAGGTAGGAGCTCACTCAAGCCAGCAGAGCCCCTATTTCTTCACACTTCCAAAAAAAGCGGTATGGTCCAGTAATATAAGCTCGCCTTTTAACCTTTTACTACCATTTTTATATTTTTTAACTTTGGTATCTAAAATAATAAACGTATGAGTATACGGTTTGACTTGAAAAGTAATGAAAAGTTTAATGAATGATGAAGCAATGAATTTGATTATTACGATAAAGACGGGTACTCAAAGGTCCATCGCTTTTCTGAGGAACTTCAAATGACTACCTGTTCATCTAACCTTTAGTCCACGCATCCCATTACTTGACATATTCATTACGGCACACTGAGCAAATAGGAGTATTGAACGCCAGATACGAGTTCATTAGAAAACTCTTACCGTTAAAATCACCAGACGGACGTCGTAGATGACAGTGGCCTCAGAAAAGATGCAAAATCTTAAAAGTTGGCCAAATCGATAGTAATTTGAACATCAACTTTGATTTGGCCTCAGAACAAATGATGAGCCAGCTAATCTTATCACGACCGCTATAGCATCCATTACAACCATGGAAAACAAGTGTTACATTGCACAGCAAGGATTCAGGAATCGCTCCATAACAAGGCACTGTTGACTGAGCCGAAGCACAACGAATGGTGCAACAGGTGCAACCAGGTGCAACAGTTCTGAATCTAATACTGGTTCGAGTTCAGCATTAATTTGCCGACTGTTCATATTCTGTCCTTACTTTTTTAAGATATTTGCGCTAAAATACCCTTTCTATTGTTTACCTTATTTTCGGATCCATGGATCTCCTTCATATGAGGGATCTCGAGCCGGTTAGTCGCGAGGCTACGTAGCGCGTCCCCTAGTGGCGGATAGGGGGTTAATCGCGGACCAAAAGCCACCTTTGCTTCCCTGAGACGCAGGTGGGTCCAGGGGATGGACCCCCTGTTTCTGCTGCGCCGATTTGGCACACACTTTCTGTATTTGCTAGGCGTATTCATACATGCGTGTGTGGGTGCGTTCTCGCTTCATGCGGATTGTATTCTACGAGTCTATTCGTCCAAAAGCCTGCAATCAAGTGACAGGGAAGTATATGGGAGGCGGTTAGGAGTCGCCTCCAACAAATAAGCTCCATGTTCCCTCTGGGAGAGCCTGGCAAGCTACCCGTGAGTATAACCAGCCCCCCACGTTCAGAACTCAGCAAGCTATACGTGGATATCGAATATGCTAAATACAGTAAAAAAAAAACGAGCCCCATTCCCCTGACCCCGAAAGAGCCCCCATTTTTGCAGCGTTGGGTAGGACGAGTACGGAGAGGCTGCTAAAATCTCAGGGCCAATGGAAGCTGTCTGGATCAGGAACTATGGTGACGATCTGTACCTACAACGCACGAAAACTTGCATCGGAGTCCTCGATAGAGGACTTGCTCATGCAAGCAAGAATGGTAAGGTACGACGTCATCGGCCAGGCCGAGACGAGACGACGCCACCCATTAAACGCTGTCTATGACACTGGAGAAGAACTGTTTCTCGGAACATGCGACAGTAGAGGCGTAGGCGGTGTCGGCGTTCTCGTCAACACGAGTTTGTCCATGAACATCGATTCATTCGAAC
>MQTX01000042.1:460745-486905 GCA_009735665.1 Angiostrongylus cantonensis | reverse complement strand
AATCGCGGACCAAAAGCGACCTTTGCTTCCCTGAGACGCAGGTGGATCCAGGGGATGGACTCCCTGTTTCTGCTGCGCCGATTTGGCACATACTTTCTGTATTTGCTAGGCGTATTCATACATGCGTGTGTGGGTGCGTTCTCGCTTCATGCGGATTGTATTCTACGAGTCTATTCGTCCAAAAGCCTGCAATCAAGTGACAGGGAAGTATATGGGAGGCGGTTAGGAGTCGCCTCCAACAAATAAGCTCCATGTTCACTCTGGGAGAGCCTGGCAAGCTACCCGTGAGTATAACCAGCCCCCCACGTTCAGAACTCAGCAAGCTATACGTGGATATCGAATATGCTAAATACAGTAAAAAAAAAACGAGCCCCATTCCCCTGACCCCGAAAGAGCCCCCATTTTTGCAGCGTTGGGTAGGACGAGTACGGAGAGGCTGCTAAAATCTCAGGGCCAATGGAAGCTGTCTGGATCAGGAACTATGGTGACGATCTGTACCTACAACGCACGAAAACTTGCATCGGAGTCCTCGATAGAGGACTTGCTCATGCAAGCAAGAATGGTAAGGTACACGTCATCGGGCCAGGCCGAGACGAGACGACGCCACCCATTAAACGCTGTCTACTCATTAGTCGGCTGTTGGAAGATGCCGTTGTCGACAACATCGACGAGGAATACGATCGGCTCACTGAACATCTTCACGTTAGCGCCATGAAAGCTGAGAGTTCGAAGGTCACCAAGAGACGTCTGTCTCCAGAAACTCTCGAGCTAATACGCCAGCGTGGACTCGCACGAGCTGCAGGCAACCGCAAACTAACGTCTGAGCTTGCGAATCAATGCAGACAGTCGATAAAAAAAGATCTCAAAAAGATAAGAGCAGCAGTAACGGACGAAGCTACAGAGGCTGGGAAAAGCATTCGCATAGCCCGCCGAAGCTTCGCCAATTACAAGACCAAGATGATTGCACTCAGACGCCCAGACGGAACAATGACAGCGTTCAGAAAGGCAATGGAGAAAATCATCCACGATTACTACTCAGATCTCTTCGATAGCCACGTCCATCTCCCGTCTTATGAAATAAAAGAGGATGGATATGCTGTTCCACCGGTTCTCCCTTCCAAAATCCGACATGCCATTTCGTCGGTGAAAAATCGAACAGCACCAGGTCCGGAAAGGATAAGATCAGAACATTTGAAAAACCTTTCGCCAGCCCTCATAAACACACTGGCTCCGCTCTTCACACATTGCCTGTCTGAATGCAAGGTCCCCACTCAGTAGAAGACCAGCAAGACCGTGTTGTTGTTAAAGAAGGGCAACCTACACGACATAGGTAACTATCGCCCAATCTGCTTGCTGTCTGTCGTCTACAAACTTTTCACTCGAGTCATCCTGAACAGGATTGACAGAACACTGGACGAAGGACATCAGTAAGAGCAAGCATGGTTTCGAAAAGGATTTAGTACGATGGACCACATTCACACGTTAACAAGGCTCACTGAAGTATCGCGAGAGTACAAAAGACCGCTCTGTCTCACTTTCATCGACTTACGGAAGGCCTTTGATTCAATTGAGATAGAAGCAGTCATGGACGCCCTTAGTAGTCATAGAGTTCTTACTAAGTAGGAAAGTGGGCCGGACACTTAATGCGTATGAATGATAACCGATGGACAAAGGCTGTTAGTAACTGGGTTCCTCGGGATGTCAAACGTACTGCAGGAAGACCACCGACCCAGTGCTCAGAGTTCTTCACAAAAAGCCTAGAAGAAAGATATGATGCTAGGCGAGTCCCTAAAGCGAGGAGAATCCACTGGGCTACTCTTGCGCGCGATAGGGAAAAATGGAGGATTTACTGGAGCCCGCTTGAGTCACTCGACGATCAACGGGACTACAGGTGATACAGGTGATACCTTATTTTTGTATGATGCTCCAAGAGGCTTCCACAGATTTGATTTGATGCGATTACAATCGTCGAGAGAATTAGCTGATGTGGAAACTCTATACTTGTTGCTTTAAAGAAGACCAAGGGGCCGAAAGGATAGTCAAAGTGACTATTTATTATGACCTCCTGTAGGCCTATCAATAAATAGCAAAATTGAGACTAACTAAATTTGCAATCAAAAAGGATTTGTGGAATCCCATCCCAGTAATTCAACGACGTCTGAAGTATTTGATTTGTTTACAACGAATGGTGACCTGGTGCAACAGTTCTGAATCTAATACTGGTTCGAGTTCAGCATTAATTCGCCGACTGTTCACATTCTGTCCTTACTTTCTCAAGATGTTTGCGTTAAAATACCCTTTCTATTGTCTACCTTATTGAACGTCGTTAGTTCAGGAAGCAGTCGACGTCGACGGCTTTTTCGTGTTGGCTGCTCCTTTTTATGCAAATCCGGCTTTCTAGAAGCTTCATTTGGTCTGTTCAGTAATTATTTGTCGTCAAATACCGTCATCTGCAAAACGGGAGGAAAATTGCTGTGACACTGAGGTGCTGCAGGGAATTTGTGCTCGGAATTCGTTATCTTACCTCGTGCTCTTACGCATGCCAGCGAGGAATCGAGTGGCAAATTCCAATGGAAATTGCAAGGAGGAAAGTCAAGGTAAAGTCACGAGTCATTAACGTGTCGTAGGAAAGCGGGGAAACAGGGCTCAATGTACGATGGAATTGCTTCAACTAGTAAAAATTAACCGCGTTCACTGTTAAAGGACCCCAATGAAGAAAATGATCTGCGGCTTCTGTTTTCACCGCTTCAGTAGTTCCACTCGCTCACCAGTATTCTCCATCTGGAACACAATGAAAGTGTAAGCTTCATTCAGTCTAGAAGATCATATAAAGGATGAAGAATAAAGCTCTCTGATCAATCCCTGAGGGATACCACTGGGCATGTTATTGGAGTTCCCATGGAACCTATAAAAACGTGGAACTTGTGAAGTAAATAGGTAGAACTTTATCTTTTTTTTTCTACGATACCATCTTCTTTCCTTTGTAACTTTTCGAATATTTTTAAAGCTGCAATAGTCGTAGTTGATAGTTGTTAACAAGAATGATTTGCCTCTTCGGGACTATACTGAAGCAAGAAAAGACAACTCAAGCTCAACTTCTGGTCATGTCATGCAATTTGCTGATGATGTATGTCCAGAGATCACCGTCACCTCAGTACGAAGGGTATTATATGGGTCGCTCGCTGTTTGAGAAGGAACTAATCGGATTTCGTTTTGAGGACTCTGGAAGTCCAAAGCTACATACACTTCGTGCTCCTAGTTTAGAGTGATAGATAGTAACGTTACCAGTACTCTCTTGAGTCGCACTATGCCTCATGAGATCTTTGATGGTAAAATCTCTCATAAAAGTCGTTGATGACCAACTGCCGGTGATTGTCTTTTATAATTATGGTGAATACTATTCGAGAATTTAGATCCTAGAATTATGTGTTGTAGGCACAAAATTTATTTTACTGGTATGGATTAAAAACAGGACAACCTTTTGTTTACTAATTTTGTTTTGTCTCTCTCTCACTCACACAATATCTCTCCATTGCCAACCCTCTTATTTGAGCGTAGTAATTTTGCACTCTAAGCTCTAAGTGCAAAAACGCGGCATGTGAGAGGTACGAGAGCTGATTGGGTCGAAAAACATAAGACTGTCCGTTAGTGATAAGGGTGGAGAGTTTGTTGTAGTTCCCCATCAGTTAGATGTTAACATAAAGAAAAAGCATCTTGAAGATGCTTCACTTTATCAGCCATTTGAGAAGGAGTTTGTAGAAAGCGGTGGGTGCGCAAAGTTGTGTTCATTGTGGTTGAAATCTTGGTTTAGCGTTTTCTTTGTTTGGTTATGGAGGCGTTTGACCGAGTAGATTGCTGTCAACTTGACCTTTCCAGGCTCTGAAGAAGGCGAAGTCCGCCGAAATGTCAGCTTACTTGTGAATAAAGAATAATAATAACACCTCGCGTTTGCTCAACAAGAGTGCAAAGAATTACTTGATCAATGCCGAGGTTAATAGAAAGTCGGTCGTGGAAGTTACTTCTCTTCATTGTTATGGTAATTGTTCTGATACGGAGAAAGTGTAGCCGATGTTTCTGCTGCTCTCATTAAAATATTTAGAAAAAAGGGTTCAAGAGCATCATCAAAATGCTCATCGCGGTCATGCAGTCCAACCGATGTCTCTTCTCAGTCCAGACACGAAAGGTGGTAAGTCGCATCATCCATGGAATTGAATTCGTCTTTTTCATGGAGGTATAGGAATGTTCACAACGAAGTTTGATTCTTGTAGTTGCACTTCTTCTTCGCAGAACTCAAACACTTCAACTGACGCTGTTGGTTACTCCGAAATCTCAATAAAAGTCCCATCCAGGTCATCATTCTCTACACCATTTACTGTTTGTTAAGGAATAAGTCATTGCTAGTGTTTAACAGTGGAAATGGCTGTATTAACTTAAATCATTTATTTCTACGAACTGTCCTGGTTAAGCTGATGCGTGGTTAGCATGAGTTGTCGTTTGTTGTTGTGGCTGTTTTTAATAATTGACTGCGACTTCGTTTCCTCAAAGCCAGGACGTACTTTATATAACAACGCCTTGATTTGGTGAAATATCTATAATATTAATAGAAATCGAAGATATAAATGAACGCCATTTTGTTCGATAACTACTCACCGTGTTGTTGCGTGTGGAACCACCCAGGTTAGATTCACCGGTGTGTTGTTCACGTGGAATGACGCGCGAGGCCCACCTAAGTCAAGGAGTCATTTTGAAAAAGGTCTTTGTTTTAAATCTTCGTTAATGTTATAGATATATCACCGAATTATAAGGCTATTATTACATGTAATACGTCCAGGTTTTGAGGAAGGCGATGTCGCCGTCAGCCATCGGACAATAGCAACAATTACAAACGACAACTCATCAATCTTGCTTCAACTCAACAAAGACAGTTCGTAAAAATATGCATACACGTAGATATATCGATTATTTATTTATAAAAATGTCTACAGAAAGTCGGTCCTTTGAGTTATCAAACAATTCACTTTATCTTTGAATGAACTGTGGCTTATTGTCGTAGAATTCCGAACTTGTTTCAGTCTACTACTTTTCAGACCAAGGCGTCCAGCAACTGCCAAGTAAACCGCTAAGAGACCGCTTTGTCGATGAAGAAAGGATCTGTTCGCTCACCGGGCACAGCACCCCCGGAGCTCGCAGCTGGCATGCGGCTCACACCTGTCTTCTTCTTGGAACGGACTTCTTGCATTACTTCAAGACGGGATTTGCAGTTTTACATATAGTTTTAATATAAAGTATATAACATTGTAAAGGTTACTGAAGGTAATCTGTTTTCATTTTGTTTAAATAAAAGTATGATTCACTGAGCTAAAAGAAGAGCCTAAAAGGGCAAAGAATTCACCCATTTTGACTTTCTCGTGCTCCCACAACAGCTAAATCAGGCGAAACGGTGGCTATTGTAAAGTAAACATTATCATACTAGCCACGAATCAGGTCATCAAGAAAACATTAACTTATTGATCAATGCAGAGGTTAATAGAAACTCCGCCTGCGGAGTTACAACACAAGTATCACCGCAAGTCCTAATGAGCACATTCACAATGTGAAGGCTTCACACTCCAGAATTTATGAGTTTTCAATTGTTTCAATAGTTAATGAGGCTTAGGAATGCGACCTTTATTTTGTTGCTTCTATTCCTGAACACATCCCTAAGTGCCGTTTGGCGTGGTCACAACGCTCCATCTCACGTTACTGTTATTCTCTAATGTGGTCGTGTTCATGCGAGGGCTTGCTCACGGGTTTACGAAATGTCGTTTTCTTTTCTCATTTTCGTGTGTAATACTAATCAAATGTGAATTCTTCATGGAACATCGAGACAACAATGATGGGAGGCTCCATGTTCACGCAAACAGATCGTCGCTGATTAGTGTTAGTCGGAGAGGAATACCTTGTGGCTAGTATTCTTTCAGGACGGCAGCGATTCCTGTGACCACTGCTATTGCAGTGACCAATTAATCGACCGGCTTCCAAGGTAGCACGAAAAATGTTAAATTTTTAACAGTGCATACAATCTTCCGAATCCGATAAGAGCACTCCCATACAAGGAAACCTTCAACGACGGAATAAAATGAAATCCTGTAAGGTAGCCCGCCTGCACACTGACGTCCTCCATGGAATAACCACTTGCTTAATCTTTGGCATCAAAGAGACCATTAAACATGGAATTGAAAAAAACATCAGAAATTAACGATGTGAAAAGAACAATATTCGCTCGCGAGCGCTTCGAAAGAAAGGGCACTCATTTTCAATCTAGTATGGAGCGATCTTCTGGAATAAAAAAAAACCACATGTGAAATATTATCTTCATAAGCATTGCAGCTTATAGAAAAGCTATAAACACAACCTTATTTCTTAGTTGAAAGCGGTCTGTAACGATTTGTTTAATTCAGACATGAAAACCCCAGTAAGTCGCTATTTCTTACCTAGGATTATCTCAATTTAAGGTGTCTATGGCTACCATTTACCAGGAATTATTTCAGGATCCCTCTTCATGCGTCACCATTCACTGCTTCAGAATATTACACTGAAGCCAAGCTTGGGTACTTATGTGTAGGTCTCGTTAACTAGCGAAAAACTTCATTGTAAATAAACTCGATTTGTCCCTGCCTCACCGCAGAGGAGCACAAGGGACGCAAGTAGCACTGCACTGTATGATGCTTCTCTTTTACAGTTTTTTTTTTGGCGGGGAGGCTCGGAAGTGTTTCTGGGTGTCGGACTGCGATGTACAGCGAAGGAATTCATCACCCCGGCTGGGCCTTCCAAGCTGAGAAGGAATCCAGCGTTTCCATCAAGAATCAGAGCTAAGGGTAACCCAATACCAAGACCCGTCACCGTCTTAGTATCAAACTAGTCGCATGGTGGCAAATCTTTTTGTGTTCCACAAGGGCTGCGAGTACCTGTGGTGGTGACGATCTGCCGCAGACATTGGCCAGGATGACCTCGAGCCTCCTCGGTATCACACTGGCTAAACCAGCAAACCAGAAAAAATGGAGATTATGCTGAGGTCTGCACAACCAGCGAGGACTGGCCGTCCAAGAACCCAAGTATCCAAGTAACACACCACGAACACAGACAGGAAGACAAAAATCTACATAGTAATCTCATGATCAACAGCTTCTCGAAAAACCCGCCGTTTTCTAAGTGCCTTCCACTGAGGAAGAACAGCTGATTATAGTCGCATATGGGTGATGACTGCACCACCCCACATCAACAGTGGTGCGAAGGTACGTAGCGAGATCACTTGTGATCTCTCGGTATTCCTCCCTGCTATTCATTCTCGGGTTCTAGGCATTTATCCAAACAGCCTCAAGAAGTTTTAAGCGTTGGGGGCTTGGAATCCTGTGCGTGGACGGTGACTTTTGCATCCAAATCGTCTCCGCTATGCTTTTGTATCCTATGTTTGCTCAACAAGAATATCGAGAGCCTGCTCTCACCATCGGTAGTTGAAGATATTGACAACATTGCCTAGCAATTTCCTCTCTTATGAGTCAAATGGGCGACTTCAGGCAGGTTAAAGGTGTCTTGCAATACACAAGGTCGATGATTTGATAGCTCATACAGAAAAAAAGCAAGTCCTCCAACTCTTCAAGCCCACCAGATTATTAGAAAATTGTCTAAGAATACAAAAATGCTCACTTCGTGAATCGGTGGACTCACACAGTAGTTAACTCTATGGACCAAATATGTATGCAACCATCTCGTCTATCCCTGATAGGCTCGAATTCATGGTGTATGCCTAAGATATCCTTCATCTAATACGTTTTCAAAGTGCATTTTCTAAATGCTTTTGTCGCGTTCACGAAGGCAGACCTACTTTCTGAGGTTTGTTTATTCTTAGGCTTCTAATCCGATCACTTCATGATGTGCATTCGTTATCTCGCTTGGACCAATCATCAACGGCACGTGTGGCTTCATTTTTAATATCTTAGCGCATATGTTAACTTCTCTAATCCCTGACTGTCTATGTAAGCTCGGATTTTAGATTCTCTCTCACACTTGTGAGATGCCGTCTACTTCTCAGGCACCGACCATGAGCTTATTCGGTGATGTTGAGCGCTCTTTTGCTATGCATCCTCCCTTACGTGGTGTGTGCGAGGAGAGAAGTCATGAAGTCGGCAAGCATGCAAGCAGTCGACTGTTCTTTAATTTCCCACTACATCCTTCCTGCTCTTGTAGGCGTACGGAATGCAAGAGACAGCATTTTCACCTTATAGCAAATGATAAAAGATGAGGGAAGTTGGATGCACACAGGATAAGCGCGGAAGTCGTAGATCGCTTTCATAGATTTGCCATTAAATGTGTCAACAATGGGCTCTGCACGTTTCTCCTTAATTAGATAGTGTGTCAGACTTCAGAGGCGAAGAAAATTAAGATATCATATCGTTCCATCCTGATGCAATTCAAAAACAAGTGGATAAGGCTACTGAGTAGATGGCAGATGTCGTTGAGTGAAATCGGTAATGCACTTCGAGATGCAGTGGGCGCTCTGTTTGGATTTGCCAACCTTATCCAACTAATCCAACAGCACTGCTCTTTCTTCTACTATTTTATTTGTTACTTCTTTGTGCTACTCTCAAAACTCGGACGTGATTTAGTGTTCGCTTCAGACCCATCTAATACTTTATTGGCTTATTAACTTCAAATTTCTAGACAGCATCGCTTGTTTGAGACTTTTAAGCTCTTAGTTTTCTCAGAAACAATACCTGCTATAGCTGCGGCTTCAGCAAGGTATAGAAAGAACGCTAACGAAGAGCAAACAACTCAAAATAGGATAAATAATGTGACAGGAAATTCAAGAGTAACCATTTTAGGAGGTATGTCTCTCCCAAAAGCGCGCTCACTATGAGAATTGGTTCCAAGTTTCCCACTATGTGTACCGATTTCTAAAGCAACCTTGCATACGATCGCATGCAGTTTACATGAGCTTCAAAGTAGACTCCACAAGAAAGCTAGAGATGAAGCGCTAAATAGGAGCGAACAACAAGAAGTAGGGGCACTTCCGGTGAAAGCGTTTACTCAGTCGTTTTTTAGACAACAAGAACCGAATAATGAAGTTGACGAATGAATGAATGATGAATGACGTTAAGTTTCGGATGTTTACGAGCGAAAATTTCAAAGCCTTTAATCACTATTGCGCGAAGAGGTATCGCTCCAACCTCGTTTAATTGCGAAAATGTGATATGCGGGAGTCACGACAACTAATGCGGTTAAACAACATTAGACTACCCATTAATGATAAGAGTGGGAGCTTGCAGTGATTGCTCATCATTTAGATGTTGAGATAACGAAAAAGCATCATGAAGAGGCTTCTCTTTATTGCCCATCGTCTTAGGTGGAGTTGAAAAGTTAATACCGAAAACTGAACCACGAATTGGTCAAAGTGGCAAGGGCTGCTGGTTTAAAACCATCGGTTATCTCTCAACCCAACGTTGACTTACCAACACACCGCGTCTCGTACTTACTTATCAACACTCATTGGTTAGTGTCTAGTGATCATCATGTGTCTACCGTTGTTCAAGGTCCAATTCACTAACAATTAAGACGGAGCAATGGATAGAGTAACTTGGTTTTCACCCTAATACTTACCCAGTTGTTGAAATACATTCCACCCCACCTTACGAACACCCACATGTTCCTGGATCCTCTGTCTGGCGCATGTACATAATGGAGCCCTTCGACATTACCGCACTTTATGCAAACGTGCCGAATGGAGCAGAGAGAGAGAGAGGAGTCCCGGAACTTGGCGCCACAAATAGCCATTTTTAATGGCTATGAAACGAGGAAACCACATGTCGCCTAACAATAACTTTAACGGCAATAAGGTCCCATTTATCTTGCCCTTCATTTCATTTGAAGTAAGTGCAGCGCTATAAAACGCTGCTTAAGAAGGGCGGGTCTAGAAAATTCGATAAACGTAGTTAAAATGCCACCGAGTAATCTTAGGCGCCAGCTAGTTCGTAACTGCCTATATGACCGTCTATGTGCAACGCAAAATTGCATAATTTGCCCTAATGGTAGAGACGATGAATGCATGAGCTCAGGTACAGTTTATCTGATCTCATGTAAGGCGTGCGGAGACGAATACATTGGCGAACCGGGCAGACCCCTCTGTGTCCGCATAAAACAACACCTAGTCGGCAAAAGTAAGCCAAATACCCCACTAGGCACACATAGGACCCAGAGACATGAGCGGGAGGACCTTGAAGTACGCGTCACGATCCTCGCACAGGAGTCGAAAACACAAGCGCGCTAAAACACTCGAGGTGTTCTGGATTAATTCCAGAAATCCGAAAATGAACCGCAGGGAAGAATGCCTCATTATCATGCATGATATTGGGCAGTATATAAGTCTATTATTCTGATGGGAAGAGCACATTACGCTTCCATGTGAATTCTGTGCGGTTGGTCTCCACGCGACATACCCAGTGGAAGCCTCATAGAAAGCGGTGAGTGTGCAAAGCTGTGTTCATTCTGACTGAAATCTTGGTTTAGCGTTTTATTTATTTGGTTATAGAGGCGTTTGGCCGGATAGATTGCTGCCAACTTGACCTTGCAGGCTCTGAGGAAGGCGAAGTCCGCCGAAACGTCAGGTTATTTGTGAATAAAGTGAAGTGAACAAAGCAATAAAGATAATAATAACACCTCGCGTTTGCTTGACAAGAATACGAAGAATTCGGAGTACACTCAATTTGTCCGAGAAAAAAACGGAAGAAAACTGGCTTCTATTTTTTAATCTTCAAATTAACCTATCCGAAAACGACTACTTTATGAAGTGATAGCGAAAGCTAAATAGTAAAAACATACTCGTTCTTTACCTCTCCTCTCACTTCTCACACACGCTTGTAAGAAACATGTTTCGAACAGCAACCAGCGTGTACACAGAAGAGAGTAGAGGAAGTAGTCCCGATTGGCGTGGCAAATAGCCATTTCTAACGGCTACGAAACTGTAGCTCAGAATAGATGTAGAAGAAACCCCAAGCCCCAAACGGCAACTTTAGCGATAATAAGGTTCCGTTTATCCTGCCGTTCATTTCATATAAAGTAAGTGCAGCTATAAAACGCTGTTTGAGAAGGACCTGTCTGGAGAATTCGGTAACAGTAATCGAAATACTGAGTACTCTAAGATACCAGCTCCTTCGCGACTGCCTGTATGAACGTCGATGCACAAAACAAAATTGCGTAATGTGCCCTAACGATGGAGCCTGTGGTTGCATGAGCTAGAATACGGTTTATATGATCTCTTGTAGAGAGTGCGGGGACGGCTGGATTGGCGAAATGGGTAGACCACTCTGTGCCCGTGTAAATGAACACCCAGGTGGTAAAGTTAAACCAAAAGCTCCACTATACGTGCATATAACAAAGAGATATAACGGGAAAGATTTTGAAGTAGAAGTTACAATCCTCGCGTGGGAATCGGAAACAACAGCGCGGAAAATTCTAGAGGAATTCTGGATTAATTCCAGGAATCCGTAAATGAACCGCAAGGTGGAAAGCCTCGTAATCAGGCGCAGTATCGCACAGCATTTAAGACTGTTATTTTAGTGTAAAAGGCATATTACACTTCCATGTGAACTCTGCATGGTTGGTCTCTACTTAACATACTCAGTGGAAGACTTGTAGTAAGTGGTAGGTGTACTAAAAAGTGATTATGTTTTCAACGCGATTGAAATCTTGGCTTAGCACTTCCTCTCTTTAATAATGAAGGTGCTTGGTTATCTAGATTACAGTCAACTTGACTACTCCGGGATTTGAGGAAGGCGAAATTCGCAGTTACATCAGCTTTAAAGCTATAAAGAAATGAAGTAACATCCGCGTTTGCTCAACAGAAATGTAAAGAAATATTTTATCATTGCCGAGGTTAACTAAGTTGGTAGTGGGAAACTTCTGCGTAATTATGTTTTATGATTTGGAGGATAGGTGCTTAATCCGTGGAAGAAATCACAGAGCTAAACCTGTAAAGTTGGTATTTCCCAGAAAAGCTGGAATACTTTCCGGTTGCCGTGTAGGAGTATGATTAAGGCGTGGCTGTTGCCATGGCTATCAGTTGTGTAACTATCGCATTCAGTCATAACTCGATTGTCTCGATGACTTTTGGTTTTGAACCGCGACTCCCACCCCAAATGCCTCCTTATGAATAATGAGCTACCAGCGGACATTCGACGAATCATCGCTGCTCAGACGAGCAACAAACTGCCCACGCTGGGCTCTTTGCCCGTACTACCGAAAATCGGGGCTTCATCCGCTAACAAATCTCCTAATGAATTTCACTCGGTGGCGACGTCGAGTTTCGACAAAGTTATCGATGAAAGATCTTCTCGAGAAGATGGACAATCTTGGTGTATTGAACACGACGAGATTAAGAACAAGTTCAAGCGCAACTATCCCTTTGATCTTAAGCACGAAAAAATGGGCCCGACCCACTCAACGGCGCATGATCATCGTGGAAACGTTCTGAGCGCTTGCAGTTTCTCCAGACTTGACGACTTCGATCGCTCATCTGTTATTCGCAAGAAACCTCCGTTGCCACCTATTAATCCCATATCCCGGCTTGATCTCTCACTGGCTACAATTCCGGCTTCATTACCAACTGGTAAGAGATTTTTCGCTTTTAACAGAGAAAACGGATAACTTTGAATAGATAACTATCCATTCTTGATAAAATAACTTTATAACTTTAGAAAATTGTAATAATTAAACATGTGGAATCATTTGCGCATAAAAGATCGATGCACTGCAGACTACTCATTTAGTTCAAATAAAGACGGTTTCAAAAAGTGAGGTGACAAATTTAGCTTCAGACTTTAGTAAATCGTGCAGTGCCTGTTTTCGGACATTGTGGCTTTCCCAACAGTTTGAAGGAAAGAAAACTGCTGAATAAACTCCAAACCTTCAACGTTAATGCTGTTTCTGCGTTACTTTGCAATTCACTGTTAAGTCCATCACTGGTTAGATACCCACATGATACAGTTCCTTCAATAGTTGTCGTTGGAGTATTTCCTACAATGCTTTTAGATATCGCTGGCCTACAAAGTGCCGTTGACAATCTGAGCGACAAGTGGGTGAAGAGCATCTTGGGCGCTTGCAGGTACTATATCACCACAGAAATGGAGGAAAAAGCGCACGGTATTTTTCACTTGCTCAGTCGTACTCCGTAGAGTTTAGATTGTACGACCGTGAACTAAGAAGATATCTCTGCGTTCCCTCGCTAATAAAGTGCTTTGGAGAGGTTATTCCAAGTGTGAGTTCTCTTCATTTTTGTGTTACTAATGCTCTAGGAAATAGTATACTGCACTCTGTGATATATGATATTAAGGTTCACTCACCGTCCTCGCCATGGCGTAAGTTTCTGCAGCAATTGGCTCCTAGAGGAGAGTTCATCGAATACGAAAAAGTACTTGAACTTATTTCTAAGTCGAAGAAAACCGAAGAGGATAGAGAAACGATGTGAGTAGTAACAGGGAATACATGATAAAGATCTCATAATTATTTCATTTTCTTTTGCCACGTTTCGTGCAATAAATAAAACCCCTTTACAATTGAATTCAGTCCAGAGATGCTAAGTCCGAGAAATGTAGATGAAGCTTCTGATCTGTTCGTACCCAACACAAGTCAGGAAACACGTGAAAAATGCCGAGCCCAGGTATACAAATCACCTCAAGATCTTATAAACGAAGTCATCACAATGTTGACTTTTTTATTTACTGCATTTTTACAAATTTTCACAGCACAGTATTATTTGTGAATTAACCACAATGGTGCCGAGATATTTACAAAACTCCGGACCGCAGGTGTCTGCGGTGGGAAACGAAAGCGCTATTACCTTTTCCGGGGTCAAACGCTTTCACGACCACGCTATGCGGCCCTTCGTTTCACCTTTCTCTCAGGTAGTTAAGTCATCACATTTAGATCTATTTAAAGTGTGTGTGAAAAAATGAGTACGTGTGGTGGAATCACAATTAAAAGATAAAAGGATAAAGCTCTCGGCGTTGATCAATCCCTGAGGGATGCGCCATGCATTCGACTTCATTAAGCATCGTTGGAGGTGATTGAATGCATATCTGGCCTTTACAATGACTCCCGGCCGATGTATCGAGCCAGTGCTGCTATCCTCCCAGACAAGTCTTGTACCAATTTGCCGACCCTGGAGGGATGGAAGGCTTGGTGGGACATGGGCGCATTTCACGTGCGCGCCGCAGTGGCGCCTCCAACCACTGCGCCACACACGCCCTGAATCACAATTATGGTGAGATATTTTAACTGCCTGGAATCCCAGGTGAGCTTCGAACCTGCGAAAATCGCTTCCGAGGGCTCACGTGTTATCGCACTGCACCAGCAAGCCCTTGCTTTGTCTTTCTCTCAACTACTTAGTGAAGTCGAAGCAGAAAAAGCTCAAAAAGCGTCCAGATTTCGGCACCATTCTGGTTGTACTTTACATAATACCCTGGGACAAAAAATAATAGGTAATGAGTAAAAGTTAAGTAGTCATAGGAGCATTTTTGTTCCTCTTTCGCAACAAGAACAATATGAAGAAAACCGAAGTACTACTCCTTTAGAACATGTTTTTAAAAATCCTTACTATTTCACGCAAAATCGATTCGCTGCTAACGGCTGATGCCGGACCTAGCGATTAGAAAGCAAGTTGAGCATATCCTTAGAAGGTAAGCTGTGCAAAAAGAAAATGTAACAAAATTTAGCAGGGTATGGTTGTTTTATTAATAATGATGACGCATCGAAATCAAGTCATTGCCAGGTGATGATGGAAATTGAAGACCTGCTGAGGCGAAATCCGGGATTGAGTTTAGAACGCTTGAAGAACGCCACCACGCAAAAGGTTTGTTCACCAACAGTCATAAACGACTGGAATCATATGCGGTTCATAAGAATATGTCCTTTACATGCTTGATTCATGTATAATCCGAGTTGCACTGTACTGATCAATAAGGATTTGATATGTTTGGGTAGAAATCTGAGATCACCTCTCAATTGATGCAAATTCTCCTCTTTGTGCTACGTTAAGCTATTGTCTCGCGTGTGACGCAGTGGTAGCAGGCGCCCTGCAACACACACGTGGAATTGATCTCGGCGCCCATGGCCCACCAAGCCTTACATCCCTCCGGGGTGGGCAAATTAGTGTCAGCCTTGTCTAGGAGGATGGCATCACTGGCTCGATACATCGGTAGGCCAGCGCGTGTCGTTGTAAAGGTCAGATATGCATTCAATCATCTCCAAACGATGCTTAATCAAGTCGAATGCATGGCTCATCCCTCAGGGATTGATCAGTGCCAAGAGCGTTATCAATTTTTTAAGCTATTGTATGAAGCTCACAAAAAAACCAGGGTTTTATTTGATAGCTGCCTTGCTAATATAACGGTCCTTTATTTAACATTTGAATCTTGTCAATAGTTATTATTTGAGATCAAACGAAATAGTTTAATTTAATAGAGGTCGTGGTACTGAGTTGATTATTGTAATAATTAACTGCCGCATCGATTTCGACCCGAACACATCGACAACATTATCCGAGTAGCCTTTTTTCAAGTGTATCCCAACTTTGTCGACTACTATGGAAATCGTCGTTGTTTGGACGGGGTTTCTAGGTGCTCTCCACTAAAACCTACCATGCAAATGCAAGGAAATCCTGGTATTGGAGGTTCAATCATTCGTGGTGCTTCGTGTTCTGAAGATCTTCGGGCATTTCGGGAAGCATAGGAAGACGAAGTGACACCTGCCGATGGTAATCCATCAGTAGAGTCAATCGGATAAAGCCAAGGTCTTTAGTTTTTCTTCAGTTTTCCACTAGATTTGTTATGTTTTCTGCTTCTTCACATTCTATGTAAAGCCTAACTAAAGTCTTCAAAACTTTACATATTTTACGCAGGAACTTTGAAAGAAAATTTTGCGTGTTTTTTTGCTCAGATTTATCACTAAAAGCAGGAGCAGAAATTAACCAGTAGAACGAAAACAGTACGGGTTGTGAATGGGCTGCTCGAAAAAGCCCACAACACATCGTTCTGCTAACGGTTACACTAGTCGGGGCTCACCTGCTCCATTCAAGGGTCCTCTCAGCGCTCTCTTACGGAGTAGAAGAAAATAATGCCTTTTAAACTTGAGTCGGCACCTGCAAGATCTAGCTGGAATACGAAGTGCAGATCTTCAATGTCGATCCCACCTTTGAGATCCAAGAGTTTGCACATCGATAGCGAGATATGAAATAACCGGTCATATGAAAAGAAGAACGGATGAGAGATAGAAGAAAACAGTGGACTGGAGTTCAAGGAAATGTAAGCTTTCTCTGGGACGATCACCTTACAGAATATGCGCATGCGCTTGTGGCCTAGATCAACTAGCCGTATTCGCAATTGCCGAGGCTTTACAGACCGCGGTATGAGTCGCATGCAGCACAATGCTCCAAAAAAGGCACCACTATGGGTGGCGATCGCATGGGAAAAAATAGAAAATATGCTGCGGTCCGCAGTGCTCGTGTAAACGGACCGCCCAAATTATATTGGGAAAAGATGAGGTTTCGAGTTTTGCTCATGTTTCAACATCCTTGTGGTTGTATTTCACATAATACTCTCCCGTGAAAAAAGAATAGACAGTAAAGAAAGGTTAACACTCTAGTAAAGAAAATTTGTCCTACGCCTGAATTCAGTGCATATTTTATTTATTTATTTATTTTATACGGTCCATCTTCACGTCTACTGTGCAGATCCCAGCACTTCTCACATTCGATTGGTTTTTTCGCATACATTGTCCACTAAAAACTTCCAACTTCTACGTGTGACCTCGGTTGCTGCTTGAGGATTTACATTTTATCTTGTCTATCGTAAAATACTGAACGAGCAATTCTCGTTAGAGTCCAGAGATAGCCGGGCTGGATCGTTCCTAAGTGGATTGCAGAGAGTGAGATTTTCCCACACAAGTCCGGTACCAATTTCTCGACCCTGGAGGGATGAGAGGCTTGATTGGCCTGGAGGGGAATCGAACTAGCAGCAGGCTCGTGATGACGGATATCACTACCACTATGCTGCCCTTCCCCTATTCGCTTGTCCGTATATTTTGATTGTTCAAGATGAGTTTTTTTTTCGTAGACACTCTTTATTTGCCACCTTCGACGTTTCCCTTAGGCCTTCAATCAGGTGTTAAACGCAAAAATGCTTGTAGAACCAATCGATAGATGGACGGTAACTGTTTTCACAATGGAGGTCAATTGGAATGTTGGAATCACTAGTTATTCGCACAAAATCACAATGTTGGACATTCTGAGCCGGGCTATCACAACTCGGTGTAGTTGCCTGTTTTCCCACGGACTCCGTTGTTGCGGTTTTTGTCGAGCATGCCGGACTCCGGATGGACGGTAACTGTTTTCCTACGGGGCTTTGGTCTACCATGTTGACCATATGTTGTTGTTACGTAGTTTGTCATCCCCACCATAATTTGCGAAATTGATGTCACATAGTCAAATCATAATGTCTTCGACTGAATTCCTCCCTCCTGTCTCTCCAAAAAAATTTCATATGTGTAACAAGAATCAAACTAACCTTTGGCATCATTGATATTGTTTGCAAAAGAATATTCAGCAATAATATTTTCTGAACGCAATAAAACCTTTAATCATATAAAAATATGGTCATATGTAGCTTCAGTTAATATATTCCCTTGGTTGTAGTAATAGAAAAAGGTGGAGGAAATACAAAAATGGTTGTGCACTCTTAACTCACTGCTCTGTTGAGCTTAACAGCGTCCTAGTTTTTCTCTTTTTTTATTTTTTCTTTCATTTTTTCCCACTTTTCATGAAGGGAGCGGGTGGCGCAGTGGTAGGAGACTCCCTGCAACACACACGTAGAATCAATCCTCGCGCCCATGGCTCACCAAGTCTTCCATCCCTCCGAGGTGGGCAAATTGGTACCAGACTTGTCTGGGAGACAGCAGCACTGGCTCGATACATCGGTAGGCCACCGTGAGTCATTGTAAAGGTTAGATATACATTCAATCAGCTCCAAACGATGCTTAATGATGTCGAGTGCATAGCGCATCCCTCAGGGATTGATCAACGCCGAGAGCTTTATCCTTTTATTATTAGCTTTTTATTAGATACATCTATATGAATAAGTGATTAGTGGAAGAAATCTACTGCTGCACTGATAGACTCTATTTTAACCCATTCGAAAGTATGCACATCGATTTCAATGCAATTGCCTCGGAAAACAGTTGTGCCTTTCAACTTAAAATAAGTATATCTCGGTACACAATAGACTTTATCAATCAAAATGAAACCTCCTTGGATTGTTAATCTTACACAAGGTTGCTACACAACTTTTATTCGGCTAATGTTTCGACGTCTTCGTCTTCATCAGAGCCGACGATCCGAATCGATGATCCACAGTCGTTCGTCATCACGATGTTGGTATCTTTCTCATTGTACCGAGCCCGATTTTCATCACTGGAGCGCCGCTCGAATGAGGCAACCTCATCTGGCAGCGCTATTTTACAAAGGATGGTTGTTGCTGGCAGTGGTTATCTGGTTATTATAATTCATCTTTTAACAAAGCGGCATCCTGCAGCCGTCGGTGTTATTTAGATAGACCGCCACATACTAACGACTGTGGACCATCGAATCTGACCATCGAATCGGACCATTGACTACGATGGTGACGAGTACGTCGAAACGTTACCCTTATAAAAGTTTTGTAACAACCTCGTGCAAGCGATGACTTTAAAAATAAAATAAAGCTTATTAATTAGATTCTGCAGATAATTGCAAGCAACATACACCTGCTCTTGTTCTACCATGATGATATTCTGAGAAGCGGACAAAACGTATCTTTTTCTTCCCCTCTGTTGAGTCTCGTATTCCAAGAGGCGAAACGACTGAACAGGTGACAAATCAACCAACAGAACGGGATCACGTCTTCGATGTTCCTTTTCGTGTGTCACGAAGAATTGAGTTTAAAGAGACTTAAAGTTAAGAGGTCATTTGAAAAAAAATTGCACATGCTGTTCAAGCGATCAACCAGGATCTTTTGTGTAAGTAAGTCAGCCCCCAAAGCTCAAAATTATTCAAGTTCTCCAGCCATCGAAAAATTACCAGCAGTTCCTGAAGAGCCAGAATTACCGCAAGTGTGTTTGCAATCCACATTTAAGAGGAATAAATGCCCGAACGAGTTAGTGACTAGGAAATGTTGATAATCGAGAGATTCGAGTGTGAATAGACAACGCGGTATATGCATTCGTGCATATGATGAAAATGAAACGTAAGGCGTTTTTTTGGTTTTGTGAGTTTCAGACTTCTATAAGAATTGGGTCAGGCGTTGTTTTCCAGACAATCGAGCTGTCCGAGCTTAATATGCTGCTGGAAATGTACGGTTTAGAAGCGGCATTCCAACCTATTCATCAACGCCTATTCTCCTGCTTCCTCACCCATGACAACAAATTCCAGTTAGTTAGCCAAAACCTAATCTCTTATTTTGCTCTTAAATCGTCTTCATTTTCAGTTTTTCGGCTTTTGTCGCATGTCTTTCCCTGTGCCGTCTTCCGGCAAGACACATAGCATCAGTTGCTGCAACTTCAGAACCGCGAACAAGCCCGACACTACTTGTGAGTGTTCTAGGTTGTGCATACCTAAAGAGCACTAGCACTACGACTACTTCAGCATTCTGATGCCGAATCAAATCATCAATCTACGCTGGACAACTGGTTGCCAATCGAGAAGCGACAGTGAATGTCGGCGCTGTTCGGCTCTATTCGGCGCATTTGTCAAGAAATCGTAGCTCTAACGAGTAATATTTCCAAACCATTGCTCGTTGACTGTTCGCATTCCATCGCCGGCCGACTCCTGTGCAACGGCATCCGTCCTCAAATTTGCGATCAAGACCTCATTTATGTAGTCAGCATTGAAATTGGGCAATATCCTAATTGATGTAATTTTTAAATGATGTGCACTGTTGCTCAGTCTACTTCGTTTTTGACATTTACTCGTCAGTATTCATCCTCTCACTACTATTGCCGTCTTTTTTTTGAGTACCGAACCACTGCCACCATTCACTTAGCACCTTTTTCCCATAAACGCTCCAATTTTTTCATTAATTAAAAAGATTTTGGCAAAACATTGCGGCAAGAAATTAAGTATTCAAGTAAGAGAGCTTTTCATTGCCATCTCGTAGTCGCTTAGTGTTGTTAATGTAAGGCACCAATTTCACTCACCTTTCCTAGTCTGGAGTAAAAATATGTGACTAGAAAATGAAAGAGGTGAGATTTCGTTGCGGATTACTTCCTTCGACTGGTGATGGGACGCTTCTTACAGGCTCTCATCAACTCCCTAGGTTATGTGCAACTGATATGACATAACGTCATTCTTTTTCTACATGGCCACTGAAGACAAAAGTTTAGAAATCGAGGTGATGGAATATTGCAAAAGTCGAGAAACTGAACAAGATCTTTGACCAAACGTGCGTTAAGGAGAGTTCGTGCGATGTTTTTCGGTTCACGAAAAGTGCAGACAGGAATTTTTATTGCCGATGGTGCATCGGAACGATTATTCCCCATGGAAAGCCGTGCACGAGTTGTGGTAACCTGACTCCCTTGAAATACCATGCAACATATGATTTGATTAAGTTGCTATTATCATCGCACCATAATTAAGAGAATACTCGGTGTGAGGAGTCCTAATGGCAAAATACAGCTAATTGAGGCATCTGTACTCATCTTGGAATCGCGATTAAACTCTCTCAGGCGGTTCATAGATCTTTGCCACAGATAACTTTCTATTATCGGGGATTGGAAAAAAGTTTTCGCTTTTGTACTAAGGCCGCCACCGCCGAAACGTCAGTGATTTTTGACGGGCTTACTCTTAGCTGATCTATAAGATGGTAAAGTCGATCTCATTCCATGTGTGAGAGGAGATGACGGCTAGCTTTACAGCGTAGTTCGACACTTATAAAACTTTAAACCCAAGGTGAGGTTTTGGATGGGCGGTGTACACACAACCACACGCACACATACACACACACATACATACATACATACATACATACATACATACATACATACATACATACATACATACATACATACATACATACATACATACATACATACATACATACATATACAGACACACACACACATTGATAATGTTCAATATTTCATTAGGTTTGAATTGCCATCATAAGCAATTGGTTCGCCACTTTGAAATCTGCAGACAGTAAGTATTAAGAAAATGTTGGAAACGCCAAATATGAGAAAGTTGGGATTAGCGAAATAGCTAAGGCTACCTAGAATACACATTTCATTGCTGGTTCGACCCTACCCAGAACAACCACGCCCATCAAAATCGGTAGATTAGTACCAGGTTTTATCTCGGGCTTTTAGGTAGGATTAAAAGCTATCACAATCTCATGTCACTCATGAAAAAATAAAATTTTCAATTTGCAGCTCAATACACATTCAAATCTGAATATCGTAAATGGCAGCTTCAAGAGAGTACGAAAATGTGCCGATCCACTCAGAATGTGATGTTAGCGCATATAAATAAGCAAATTTTTTAATATAAGTGAAAGCTTAAACAATTTTACACTTTCGCTCCGAAATCTGTAGAAGACAGTTCCCAACAGGAAGGCGGTGGAAAAGTGTATCTCTTAAATACAGTGAGAATCGAGAAGGGCAATGGTAATTACACTCTGCCATGTTTGAAAACACCAATACAAAGCACTTAATTTTACACTTTCATAGCATTATATGTCTCTATTGTTTCAAGCAAGAATTGTTCTACTGCTGATTGTTTCACCCGGCCAGCTACTCATCATCCGGTCTCGTTTTCTCCTCGATAGCGATTATTTTGTTTTGCTTCCGCAGCTGTTTTACACATCATAGACCAATAACTGCACCTTTTCATACACCTGCAGCACCAATACGTTTTGCTTTGGCGTGCAAGTTTCAAAACGTCATCGCTTCTCTACTACACCTCACATATACTTCTCTTGTTCTCACATAGATCAGTTCGTTCACAATCGCCTTGATAACAAATCTCCTTCCGACCACGTAATTCCACTTTCATGAGGTTTTCGTCAGTGCCTGGTGTAATGCTTCTTATCCAACGAATTCATCCACAGGACCACCGCTTTGTAATGCCGTTCGGTGACTGCTGTAAACTTAATGGTTCGGGGTGAGAGCAGTGCAGGTTCCTGTGTCTACCGCTGTCCTAAATCAGTACCATGGACGATTCCGAATCACGACCAAGCGTTACTGACTCGGTAATCCTTCGTGTCAACCACAGTATAGGTGGGTGTTATCTTGATGCTTTCAATTAGTTTGATAACTAATTAGATAAAAATATAAGCAAGAATTACGGCTTTGGATTTTTTAAAAGCTATCATACTGATGCTCACTTTTGTGAGTTCACTGAGGCCATGAATGTGAATTGTGCTCATAGATTTGGTTCGTAGACGATTTTTCATTGATATTTTACCAGCCATCGAAAAATTATTTGATAAAGAGATTGAACACAAAAGTGTTTGTATCAAAGAAGCTAGCATAAACGTTGTCTTTTTTAATATTTTATGCTTTAGTACTCTTTTTTCTTCTCTTTTATTTTTTGTGAAGTATAGTAGCGCGTGTTTAAAAGGGAAGGTGTCGTTGTGAGAGCGATATTTCAAAGCACCAGAATGTCTGCACACATATTCCTCTTATTGCTGTTGTGAATGAGTGCTATCCACTTCATTTACTAACGCAATTCAATTGAGCGTCTGCAATCCGTGGTGTAATTTATCCCGGAAAGCTCACGCGCAATCAAAGCAATTTTCGTCTACGTAACTTTAAGTGGAACGGGTACGCACTATGTGGTTTAAATGTGTCTCTTACTGGACTGGTGGAAAACTAATGCGCCACTTTGTTCAAAAGTCCAGGCGAAAGAGCTAAACGTCTGCTTGTCTACAAATTAAAAATATGTATAATTGATATGCCAGATTGCATCACATATAATGCCAAAACTGTTAACAAAACATATTTATTCATATGATCTTATAAACCGATCTTCTTTAGCTGATGCGACGTTGGTATAGGTCTTCGTTGACGTTGTCGTAGTTGTTGGTGTTGTTGGTCGATGGCCGACGTTTCGGTATTTCACCTTCCTCATAGCCGTGATGTTACGAATGGGACTCTTTTCTGTGTTGGCAAAACCTTTCCTACCTGTCCGTAGTCCATATAGTTGTTCTGTTCCATGCGTGTAAACATTACTTCTGCCAGTACGTTCCGCTATTGCAAAAAGCATGTCCAGCTCCCGTTACATTGTTATTTTTGGCAACTACATAAACAGTTCGACTTAGATTTGGGTAGAAGCCAAAATTTGAAGTAGCGATAGGATTTCTCGAAGTAACATTTGGTGCTTCATAGCACATTCTAGGAAGAACGTTAGTGCAGTGCACTTGGGTGCACTTTAAGCGAACACTGCGATGAGCATTCAAGCTATCTCACCAAAGTGCCATTTACAGCGAAACTGGCTGCCTACTGGTAGCACGTTTGCTTGCCGCAGTCAGAATATTGCGCTTGGTGTTAGCGCTGCTTTGAAAGCCAAATTTTGCGTCCACTGCGTGAAAATCTGATAAGTGAACTATTTATCCCACGCGATCCACACAAACGAAAATTTACGTCAGTGCTTCCAATGTTGGAGTAATTTTTCACAACAATAGCTTAATACAAACATATATTTATATATATGCTAATATATGCTTAAATGTATACCTATGTATAGAGAGAGATTGAAAGAGGGAGAGGAAAGGCGAGAAAGTACTTGCTTTGTGAGTGGCGAGAAAACTCTTCGATATGGTTATGTGGTTACCGAATTAATCTAATTGCATAAGTTTTTACATGGCCATTCTAAGAAGTACGAATAGCGCTCGTAATGTTTACTATTTGCTGTTCACTTCTTCGGAAGAGTCGTTTAGTTGAGGTCATGAGGACATCTAACACCTCTTCATAACCGATGGACCATTCACCCCATTTTTTATTCAAGATTCCGATTCCAAATTTCTCACCATTCAGTTGCAGCTGTTATTGCGGCGTCAAGGTCTTAAATGGAAAATTTGCCGGACCTTTTGCTATGGATCACTTTAAATCAATGATCACTTTTAATAATTTCTCATCAGCTGTAAAGATTGCTAAGTAGCAGTTAACCGTACTGATCTCATTTTTCGTTTCTGGCTTTACAGGCACCACATTATCTTCGGAATCTACATGAGGGTGATGGAGTAGGTGTACGACAACGTCTGCGTTTATTTTTTTCTCGGGTTACTCGGCTCGGCAACGATTTGCAAACCATAAGTCTATGCTATTTTTGAGTAGTAAGAATCACCAGATTTAAACATCAGAAAACTCTGCTCCACCATAATAAGGTGGTAAATCGCTTTGGATAAATTGGCAAATTTCCTACTTTTCAGTACAGTCATTAATAAATATAGATCTCGACCGTTTTGCACGGAAATGGCAGTGCTCTCGGTGTGGCGGCTTGTTAGGAGTCATTCACTTGTCACTAGGAGTAGTACTTACGGTAGGGGACTGCTATCTTTTCCCTCGTGGCTCTAACGTTTCATGCCTCTTCAGCTGTTCGATATGCTCACATTCACGATGTCGAAAACCAGTTTCGCTATTTCGGCTTCAATTCTCTACATTATTTGCGCTATACTGTGTTTCATAGCCACCAGGTAACGGAATTTCAAAAAATCTTTTGAATTTTTAAATATTTACGAAGTTGGAACATTTTCTTCTCAGCAAGGAGAGACTGTAATTTCGTACCCTTCCCTCACATTTGTGTTCAGTTTCATGTGAATTAGAAAAAGTTTTAACTGTCATTCCAAAATCACGGCACCGTTTTACGAGTTTGTCTTTCTAGTTGCAAGAATAGTAAGTAAACGTCATTGACGAGCTCTAGAACTTTCTCTCTACCTTGCTGTCATTTACGGGCGTGAAACCTGAATATCAATGGCGTGGAAGAGAGCTCCATATAAATACTCACCGTGTTGTTCTTTGTAAGCCTCCCAGTTCCTCCCAGTTAGTTGAAGGGGACCAGTCACACATAGACTGTGCTTGACTCATGGTAAAAAATTAGCACAGTGCATGGCTCGAGGTGTGGCCTTAAGGCATTTCTACGTGCAATTTATCTTTAGATTACAACAATTTATCCAGAAGGCTTCGAAAGTTTTGTGCGCTGATAAATTCACCTGTATCACCTGTAGACTCGTTGATTGTGGAGTGACTCGAGCGGGCGCCAGTAAACCCTCCATTTTTCCCTTTCGCGTGCAAGAGTAGCCCAGTGGGTTCTCCTCGCTTTAGGAGCTCGTCGAGCATCATATCTTTCTTCTAGGCTTTTCGTGAAGAACTCTGAGCATCGGGTCGGTGGTCTTCCTGCAGTACGTTTGACATCACGAGGAATCCAGTTACTAACAGCCCTTGTCCATCGGATATCATTCATACGCATTGCGTGTCCGGCCCACCTTATCTTCGACACTTTGGCGTATAGAACGGCATCTTTGATTTTCGATCGTTGACGTAAGTCGGAGCTTTGCATCCCATCAATTACTTGTGTGAAACGGGGTACACCTAGCATCGTCCTTTCGACTGCGCGTTCGATAACGCTGAGTGATCTTTCATCCTGCTTACGTAGCGACCAGGTTTCTGACGCATACGTTAGAGCAGGAAGAACCGTTCGTCGAAAAGGTGGGCACGGAGTCGGGTCATGGCGCTAACGTGAAGATGTTGAATGAGCCGATCGTATTCCTCGTCGATGTTGTCGACAACGGCATCTTCCCAACAGCCGACTAATGAGTTGAATAGGTCTCAGTTTGCGGTGGTTCTGGGACTTCGGTTTTTGAATTTGGTGGCTTTTTCTCCTTTCCGCGAGAAATAGAATCTAGCACAAAGGAGACGGTAGTCTGATCCCGTGTAAAATTTTGGGACAGCAACGATATCGGTTAGGCAAAACTTCCTATTTACTATGATGTGGTCTATTTCGTTGTGGTACTTTCCATTGGAAGATTCCCACGTCCATCGTTGACAATGATGCTTCTGGAATTGCGAGTTACCATGGATGGTTTTGGTCGCCATGATAAACTCAGAGAG
>MQTX01000042.1:420687-460495 GCA_009735665.1 Angiostrongylus cantonensis | reverse complement strand
ACATGGAGCTTATTTGTTGGAGGCGACTCCTAACCGCCTCCCATATACTTCCCTGTCACTTGATTGCAGGCTTTTGGCCGAATTGACTCGTAGAATACAATCCGCATAAAGCGAGAACGCACCCACACACGCATGCATGAATACACCTAGCAAATACGGAAAGTATGTGCCAAATCGGCGCAGCAAAAACAGGGAGTCCATCCCCTGGATCCACCTGCGTCTCAGGAATGCAAAGGTCGCTTTTGGTTCGCGGTCAACCCCCTATCCGCCATCTGAGGACGCGCCACGTAGCCTCGCGACTAACCGGCTCGAGATCCCTCATATGAGGGAGATCCGTGGGCGCTGATACATTAGATTGGGTAAACGCGAATACACATGTTTATAGCAATGTAGGAGTTTTAATGGCAATGGACATGCTTGTACAATTTTCATTTGAGAAATAGCTGACGATGTTAATCATTGGGGCACTATGCCAACGTTCACAGCTCGAGAATCGCCGTATTCTGTAATACCAGCTTTAAAACACACAGAAAAACATATTTGCAAAGTTCCAAACCGCAGGTGTCTGCGGTGGGAAACGAATGCACTATCGCCCTTTTTAGGGGCTAAGGCTTTCATCACCACACTGTGCGGGTCTTTCATTTCGCCGTTCTCTCATCTAGTTCTACCGATCACTGCCATCAGCAATCACCCGTCAACGGGATTGATCTGGAAGGCCCAATTCGGCAATGAACCCAGTTAGGCCGAAGCTGTAGTCGAAATCACAATTTTAACTTAATATTTACTGTCTATTAGAATTACTTCACTTCACAGAGTATTATGTGTGAGCGTGGTTGTGCACGCGTTAGTTCTCGGAAAGATTAATTCTCATTCGCTCCCCACCACAAACACCTGCGTTCCGGAGTTTTGCAAAGATCTCATCACCATTGTGGTTGTATCACGCATAATAACCTGCTGTGAAATAATTCTATTAGGCACTAAGTAATAAGTTAAAAAACTTATTGTTGAGAAAATGCATGACTCCTTAAAGGGAAAACGGCGTACGCATAATCATTTTCCGAATTCGGATTAAAAACAAACGTATTTCCAGATTGAGTGAACGTCTATGAACGGCCTGCAACTTTGCGATTTTTATAAAAAGAGTGAATCACCCTGCCTTTAAATCCTTAGTCTTTTAGGCGTGTTGATCGCTGCACCCAGATGGTACTGATAGTGTTCGCCACAGCAGCGCTAGCAATTTCGGGCACTATTTTTCTGGAGAGTGCCATCACTTTGAATGATATGTGCCAACCTGAGCACTGCGACGAACAGCAGCATGTTATTCACTCAGTGCTCATCTTCATAAGCCTCAGCGAATGTAAGTCTCATGTATACTGATTGAAAATATTCTCTATCTTTAAACTTTGAGATCTTGCAGAAAATTTTCACCTTACTTTTGATAACTAAGTGCCTTTTTGATCGCTTAGTGGAGTGACTGATATCCTCCCGTAAAGATCTGAATTTTTTCAACTGCTTTGTTTATCGCCTCGCAGAACGGCTGAAGCAAAATTTCCTTCCAAGTGGTTGGGAGAAGGCACAGATTCAGGGCTTGTTCTAGGCAATGGCGATTATGATTTTTCGTGAATCGTGATATTGTTCATGTTAATGGATTGATTGACAACGATTGAGGCTGGCAGAAAACACGATGTTTGACAAAGGTACTCCACTGGCGCAGATCTCTTTTCAGCACAAAACGAAAATACCATGTCGCGTGGACCGTGAACCATCATCGGGTCATGGGCTCTGAGAAAAATGAAAAGGTGGAAACGTTAGCTGAAGAAATAAATATGTTGTAGCATCCTCTTGTAAGCTTATAGACGGAATAAGGTACTGCTTAGATAAATGAAAACGCTCGAAAAGTGACTTCCATACGTACTTGACTAGAAACAAAAATTGTGAGGCTTAGAAATTTAAAGCTTGTTGTCTCCTCGAAGCACTAAAAGATTACTTTTGACTCGGACTTTCTCTTGTGATAAAAAATGGATAAAAGGATAACGGATAAAGTGCACTATGGATGCGATCCAACTATGCATCGTAGTGGTGACTGAATATATTCCTGACTCATTTGGCGATATTCGGGAGCTCACTGATGCATCAAATCAGTGTTGCTTACATTTCATACAACTGTGGTGTGAAATTGCTCACTTCAGATGGATACAAGTACTCAGCTTGAATTTCCTTGCACGCGAAATAAGACCGACGACTGTAACTCCCGTGCGACACGAGCCTCACGTATGAATAATGCGCGAGAATTAACATTATTGAATGCTGATGGAATCCTATACTACATTAATTAGCCTTCCAGCACCAAAGAAGCATGTGTTGCATTGCAACGGCAGATAGGCACTGAGTCGAAACCGAAGAAGAACCTTCATTGGAAATCTACCTGAAAAAATGCCTTCATAGATCTACTGAAACAGTCCGATTCGACTATGAGAAAGGCTCTTAGCGTGAATGAATAAATAAAGGATAAAGCTCTAGGCGTTGATCAATCCCTGAGGGAAGCGCTATGCATTCGACTTTATTAAGTATCGTTGGAGGTGACTGAATGCATATCTGGTCTTTACAATGAATCACGGTGTCCTACAGATGTATCGAGCCACTGCTGTTATCACCCGAGCGAGACAAATCTGGTACCGTTGGTTGAATAAATATTGAAAATTTTATGGAGGAATGATAGAGTCAAACTCTTTCTCTGTATGGGTGAATTCAGTCGGAGGATAAACTGCCTTCCACGACCGACCTTCTATTAACCTCAGCATTGATCAAGTAATTCTTCGTATTCTTGTTGAGCAAACGCGAGGTATTATTCTTTATTCACAAATAAGCTGATGTTGCGGCGCGGACTTCGCCTTCCTTAGAGCCTGGAAGGGTCAAGATGACAGCAATCTACTCAGCCAGACGCCTCCATAACCAAACAAAGAAAACGCTAAACCAAGATTTCAATCACAATGAACACAACTTTGCACACCCACCGCTTTCTATGAGGCTTCCACTGAGTATGTCGAGTGGAGACCAACCGCACAGAATTCACATGGAATCGTAATATGCCCTTCCCCTCAAAATAATAGGCTTATATACTGTCCAATATCACGCGTGATAACGAGGCATTCTTCCCTGTGGTTCATTTTCGGATTTCTGGAATTAATCCAGAACGCCTCCAGTGTTTTGCGCGCTTGTGTTTTTGTCTCCTGTGCGAGGATCGTAACGCGTACTTCAAGGTCCTCCTGCTCATGTCTTCGGGTCCTGTGCGTGCCTAGTGGGGTATTTGGTTTACTTTTGCCGACTAGGTGTTCTTTTATGCGGACACAGAGGGGTCTGCCCGTTTCGCCAATGTATTCGTCTCCGCACGCCATACATGAGATCAGATAAACTGTACCTGAGCTCATGCAATCATCGTCTCTACCATTAGAGCAAATTATGCAATTTTGCGTTGCACATAGACAGTCATATAGGCGGTTACGAACTAGCTGGCACCTCAGATTACTCGGTGGCATTTCAATTACGTTTACCGAGTTCTCTAGACCTGCTCTTCTTAAACAGCGTTTTATAGCTGAGCTCACATCATTTGAGATGAAGGGTAGGAAAAACGGGACCTTTTTATCACTAGAGTTGTCGTTTGGAGGCCTAGCGTTTTTCCTGCACCCATCCCGAGCTACAGTTTCGTAACCATTAGAAATGGCTATTTGCCGTAAACCAAAACGTTTAGCGTTTTCTTTGTTTGGTTATGGAGGCGTTTGGCCGAGTAGATTGCTGTCAACTTGACCTTTCCAGGCTCTGAGGAAGGCGAAGTCCGCCGAAACGTCAGCTTATTTGTGAATAAAGAATAATAATAACACCACGCGTTTGCTCAACAAGAATACGAAGAATTACTTGATCAATGCCGAGGTTAACAGAAAGTCGGTCGTGGAAGTTACTTCAAGATGTGCCAGCGAGATACTTCCGACTTGTAAAAGAAGCACTGTCACTAAGGCAAAAGATTGTCTTAGCACGACAGGCGATACACTCTCCGCCGCTGCCTAAACACCGAGTCGTACCAAATTTAATCAAACGAAGATGACTACACGATGTATGCAGACTACCAGAGGACAGTCACCAAGTACTGGACATCGAACTGCGAATACTACGCAGTTGTCTACGAAGCCGACAAAACCAGATGTTCGCCAAGTGGAAGAAGTGCGAGACGAAGGAGAACCATTGTGCTTAGTATCTGGAGGACCGCTTCTGGAGAATAGTGGGTGGGTCAGTGTTGATTTGCAACTCTATTAGGTCTAAGGCTAAAGTAACTTTACAAAGAAAATTCGAAGACCTTTTGAGTAAATCGCATAACACGGCTTCAAGAGCGCACAGAAATACCGCTAACGAACACCAAACAGGTCACAGTAGGATAAATAATGTGCAAAACAATGCAAGGCTAACCGTGTTAGGGGGCATGACAATCCCTGATGGTGCGCGCTCGTTAATAGAATTGGGACCGAGTTTCTCACCATCTGAACCCATTTCTAAAGTAACCTTGCGTAGGGTCGCATGTAGTTTACATGAGCTTCAAGATGGACTCCGCAAAAAGGCTAGAGATGAAAAGCGAAACAGGTATGAACAGCACCAAGTGGAAGCCTTACTAATAACACCATTTCCTCATCCGTTCTTTAGACAACAAGAGCCCAATAATGAAGTTGATGTAAAATTTCGGATGTTTGCGAACGAAACTTTCAAGGTCCTTAATCACTATCGCGCGAAACGATACAGCTCAAACGTCACGGAAGTGCAAAAACGCGGTATGCGAGAGGTACGAGAGCTGATTAGGTCGAAAAACATAAGACTGTCCGTTAATGATAAGGGTGGAGAGTTTGTTGTAATTCCCCATGTAGATATAAGGAAAAAGCACCTTGGAGATGCTTCACCTTATCTTTACGAAACTGTAGCTCGGGATGGGTGCAGGAAAAACGCTAGGCCTCCAAACGACAACTCTAGTGATAAAAAGGTCCCGTTTTTCCTACCCTTCATCTCAAATGATGTGAGCTCAGCTATAAAACGCTGTTTAAGAAGAGCAGGTCTAGAGAACTCGGTAAACGTAATTGAAATGCCACCGAGTAATCTGAGGTGCCAGCTAGTTCGTAACCGCCTATATGACTGTCTATGTGCAACGCAAAATTGCATAATTTGCTCTAATGGTAGAGACGATGATTGCATGAGCTCAGGTACAGTTTATCTGATCTCATGTATGGCGTGCGGAGACGAATACATTGGCGAAACGGGCAGACCCCTCTGTGTCCGCATAAAAGAACACCTAGTCGGCAAAAGTAAACAAAATACCCCACTAGGCACGCACAGGACCCGAAGACATGAGCAGGAGGACCTTGAAGTACGCGTTACGATCCTCGCACAGGAGACGAAAACACAAGCGCGCAAAACACTGGAGGCGTTCTGGATTAATTCCAGAAATCCGAAAATGAACCACAGGGAAGAATGCCTCGTTATCACGCGTGATATTGGGCAGTGTATAAGCCTATTATTTTGGGGGGAAGGGCATATTACGATTCCATGTGAATTCTGTGCGGTTGGTCTCCACTCGACATACGCAGTGAAAGCCTCATAGAAAGCGGTGGGTGTGCCAAGTTGTGTTCATTGTGATTAAAATCTTGGTTTAGCGTTTTCTTTGTTTGGTTATGGAGGCGTTTGGCCGAGTAGATTGCTGTCATCTTCACCTTTCCAGGCTCTGAGGAAGGCGAAGTCCGCCGAAACATCAGCTTATTTGTGAATAAAGCATAATAGTAACACCTCGAGTTTGTTCAGCAAGAATACGAAGATCAACTTTCTTTTATTATGCATCCACATCACAATCCAGTATTCAGGTTACACCATCAGTTCAATTAACAGTCAAGGCACTAGTGTTCTCCTACCAGCTTTCACCTTCAACCTGATAAATCTTCCAGTGAAACAGTCTCTTTCTTCACACTGAGAAAGAGGGAGAACCAAAATCCCCACAAGGAATTGCTTTACCTCTTCACAATAATGATCCTAATTCGGCGATCTAAAGACGACCGATCTAAAGCGGTTCTTCGGCATTATCTTCACAACAGGACCAATACCACCATCCACCACTGCCTTGGAATCAATATCGCATGGTGGTAAATCTCCCTCCGATCCGCAAGGGCTGCTACTGCTGTGTGTAACGTTGGATTGTGACGACCTGAGGCAGACTTTGGCCAGGGAGACCTCTGGATTCCAGGGAACCATAATGGCTTAACCAGCAAATCTCCGAAAATAGAGATTGTGCTGGGGCCCGTACAACCAGTGAGGACGGGCCATTCAAGTATCAAGTACCTTCACACTTCTGAAGTGTTCAGTTTAAAAATGTAGTTTCTAAGAATCCAATTTCACGTAGTGCTTCAAACGTACCTGGAACAAATTACTGCAGTTTCTCGTAGCATTTCATTGCTGGGAAAAAAATGTTAGCAAAATGCCTTTTGCTCTAATCAATAATTCGACGATATTCTACCGCAATATTACGCAACTTTTCAAATATTCACTGCAATCATGGGTTTTCAACAAGCCTGTGTTTGGTCAAAATCAGAGCTCCTATCGCCCAAGATCTATGTATACATTTTAGCAAGATTTTTGGGCAATAGCCGCGCTCTATTATTCCTAATCTGAAGGGCAAAACAATGTGTACTGTTTCAGTTGTGACGTGTATCACCACTCTGTTCGTCTGTTTTCGTTCGTTGAGAGGAGCCGTGGCCGTCTACAAGGCCCATTCGCCTTACAGTACTCTCATCATCGGCGACTTTCACTCGTTGCGTCGGCCGGCGAAGATCTCGGGTCGGTGATTCAATCTAAGCCGTGAAAAACCCGAACGAATCTTCCGGCAGCTTCTTCCTGACTGGCTAATAGGCTGATCCTCGCGGCGGACAGAGTTCACTACGTTACTCACCACCCTAAACCGACTAAACTGCGTTCAATTTAAATTGTGATGTTTTGAAGAATTGAAGTGGAGTGGTTTACTAGGTTTATTTTGGTGAATACTCAATAGCTAATGATATCCATCTCTTCAAACTGCTGTTCTCATAAAGAGAATAAAGGTTTTATGAGGGAATAAAAATCTGTCATTCTCATTTAAGTATTTATTATTAAAATTATACAAACTGAAAGATCAACCAAACACTAATTCTACAACTAACCATTAATTCTCTACACCAGCCATTACTGAAGAGTGTAGGAAAGTGGAAATTGCTTCTATGGAAAAGAAAGTTGCCTTAGAATATTTTCGCAAGTATGTTGAGGTTATTTTGGATGAAATGGTAAAGCTGGCGGGAATAATTAGTATAAAGGGCAAAAACAAATAATGCCAATGAATTCAATAAACTTTGAAAATGTGGATATTCTTGAGCTGATGGAAATCTTCTATATAGGGTTTCTAATCTTTCGGTAGCATTTGGATCCTCTGTGTAGAAGATTTCTCTTGACAAGAAATTAAGACCTTCTCGATCTCGTTCTTAACTCCAAATTAACAACACTCTGTTCTTCTAGCAAATTTTTGAATCCCGTGAAAAAGTCGGTACTCGGAAGATGCAAATTTGGTGCAAAAGAGAATTTGATGACTCTTCTAACAAAAGTCCTTTTCGTCCAAACGTGGCTAATATAAGCTAGAGTAGCATTCATTGTGTGAAAGCCACAACTGTGCACGTCATGGTTTTTCTTTTGTTCGGCTTCCGCGAAGGAGTAAAAGAAGCCGCGTAAGTCGCTATGCTCCTGGTTGGACGACTCTTGTCAAGCACACCACAGGTTGGATCTGGTGAGTTTTCTACAAAATATAACTGTCTTTCACGTTTATAACTCATCACCTGTATCATCTCGGCCAGGCCGATGACGTCGTACCTTATCATCCTTGCTTGCGTCCGCAAGTCCTCTATCGAGGACTCGGATGCAAGGGTACCTGCGTTGTAGGTACAGATCGTCACCATAGTTCCTGATCCAGACAGCTTCCATTGGCCCTGAGATTTTAGCAGCCTTCCTAACCGCCTCCTATATACTTCCCTGTCACTTGATTGCAGGCTTTTGGCCGAATTGGCTCGTAGAATACAATCCGCATAAAGCGAGAACGCACCCATACACGCATGCATGAATACGCCTAGCAAATACAGAAAGTATGTGCCAAATCGGCGCAGCAGAAACAGGGAGTCCATCCCCTGGATCCACCTGCGTCTCAGGGAAGCAAAGGTCGCTTTTGGTCCGCGATTAACCCCCTATCCGCCACCTGGGGACGCGCCACGTAGCCTCGCGACTAACCGGCTCGAGATCCCTCATATGAGGGAGATCCGTGGGTTTATAACTCATACCTCCAAGAATTCACCTTTACCTATAAGCAAAGAAAAAGGAAGTAGAGACACTGTGCAGTGCACCTGCAAACGAACATGACGTAAAAAAGCTTTACCCACGTCTTAAGAAGCTGTAGCACCCAAGTATCGAGAATTTTTTCCATTGCAACACACCTTGACCGTAAATAATGCCTTGAAGTAAAAAAAAAACTTCATTTCCGATTCACCCAAAGGGTGATTCGCCTGAAGTTGTAAGGAACTACACGGCCTCCAAATTCCTATATGAGGGAGGGATTCCATCATTACAAACGCTTGAATCATTTGGACAAGAAGGAAATGTGAATGACGTCAGCCTACATTACTCATCATCTCCGTAATTTCAGACATCAACGTCGTGCAGCATCCGATCAGAATCTCGTACTATTTAAAAGACAAATCATAGAATTTGGTCACCAACAAGTAACTGTTATTCTACACTATGCATCAAACAAGATATACTGTAACACTCTTGTAGCATTGAAGACTAGCCCTGTCGGGCAGTTTAAGCAGAAATTACAAATCAAAATTCAAAGGAGTGTAACACTTCCTCTCTTGCCTGACATAGCACCGTTTACGCTTTATGTTGTCTGACTTTTTTTTGGACTAAATAATCTTTTGAGAAAAGTACAAGCTCCGTCAGCTGTTAATTTCATTTAACTCAATTCATTAACTCTTTCCATCACCATGTCAGAGCGAGTTCTATAGACTGATGTCAATACTAGTGATAGCCACTAGTTCCATAAATCTTCGTCGAAAGTCAGCAAAGTCGAAGTTTTGCTCAAATCCCCATTCTATCTACAAAAGTAAAAGTCCATTTGTGTTCGGACTTGACCGTTCGTTCTTCTTGCTATTTAGCATTCCTTGCTAACCGACATAATTTATGCTTTTCGTCTGCCTACGACAAATTATTCTACAGTATCTGCATAAAATGCGACCTCCAACGGCCGACAAACGTTTTTCGTTTGATTGATTGGTTCTTCTTAAAGTTGTAAGAAATTTCATTTCTGTCCTCTCTTTAGATCTGATGGAACATTTATTATAAATAATTGTTTCTTTAATGAAGACGTCGTCGTATTTTTGAGTTTCAGCAGTGGAAAAGTGATGGACCAACGACAGGTAATCTTCAAAGAGATCGATAACCTGAAACAAGTCCTGCCTGTGAGCAGCGCCATTCTCGAGCAACAAGTTCGATCCCAGATTTCTAAGCAAAACGACGAGTGTGTGGTCGCCTTATTTGAAATAGTTGCAGGACCGCACTTCAGTTTTGCGAGTGGCTTCCATCTATCTTTCGATAAGAAACTACTTTACCCAGGACCTCGGGAAGTCCTGTCGTGATAATATCGAGACCACCTCACTCATTCTACAGGTGAGAGAACCTCTAGTTAGCCATTTGCAGTGGAAAAACGCGAGCTTATTCTTTTGGTAGATCTGGTAAATTTACAATGGTTTTTTACTTAAACAACAATTAATTTAATTAATTAGTTATACTCTGAATCCACTGAACATCTAGTTACTTGAATTTCACAGTTTTTCTCTTATCGAACGTCATCTTACCAAACTGTTCTAGTAAAATGTCAGTGGCAAAAAAATTAAGCGGTATCCTCTCTTATTCAATAAAGAGATGGTTTCCACATTGGCGAGAAATATTTCTATCGATGAGAATCTGATTACAGGCACTGGATGGATTCTGCTTCATTCTCGATGAACGATTCCGTATTCTCTACATCACGGAGTCGGTGTCGACGCATCTCGGATTTTCTCAGGTACCGTACGCTATAAATTCAACAACAACATTTATTAAAAAAGGATATAAAGGACAAACCTTTCAGCGGTAATCAATCTCTGACGGATGCGCCATGCATTAAACTTTATTAGCATCGTTGGGAGGTGACTGAAAGCATATATGGCCTTTACAATGACTCGCGGTAGTTTACTAATGTATCGAGCCAGTGCTGCTATCCTCAGAGACAAGTTTGGTACCAATTTGCCGACCTCAGAGGAATGGAAGGCTAGGTGGGCCGTGAGCGCGGGGATCCTTTTCACATATCTGGTGCAGGGCGCCACCGACCACTGCGCAACAATCGCCTTTTTTTATAAAACAATATCCAAAGCAAATTCTTAAAAAACATGGCACCGAATCAGCGAACTTGACATATCTAAACTTTAATGGTGCATGGCACGCAAGGGTTACGCACAGGACAAATCGGTTTTGGTTAGAAGGAACAAAAAATTCTTGTTCAATTGAAGGTACGCTATACGATATCAGTGAAGAAATGAAAAAGTTAGTCATCACGATGCTCCCAAAGTGAATTACCATATCGAAAGTAGTGTGATCGCAGCACAAGACATTCAGAACAAAAACGTATTAAAATTGCAGGATGGATAATCTTAACTTTTTTATTTACTGCGTATTTTTTTAATGGAAGGGTATGTTGCGAAATATAACTTCTATGATGCTGAGATATTTGCAAAACTTCGGACCGTAGGTGAGGAACGAACCTACTATTACCCCTTCCGGGGCTAACGGCTCCCCAGATCAACCCCGTTGATGGGTGATTGCTGATGGCAGTGATCGATAGAACCAGCTCAGAGACAAGCGAAACGAAGGGTCAGCATGGTGCGGTGGCGAACGCGTTAGCCCCCGGAGAGGGTAATACCGCGTCCGATCCCCACTGCAGGCACCTGCGGTCAGGAGTTTTACAAATATCTCAGCATCATAGAAGAAGGATGGATAGTTGAATAATACAATATCTTTCATTTTATTCACGGAGACGTTAATAACACCATCCATCGTCCATCTCCTTGACGTTGCCTGGTAAAGCCACCGTTCATTGTCCTTCACTTTGAAAAGAGATCATTTGCATTCTGTATCCTATTTCTCGCATGATAACAGAGCTTCTCATGCGTTTAGCGAATTTCTGGAAGAGTTGATTCACCAAGCAAACAGCATCGAATTCAATCATCCTCCCATAAATTCATGATGGAATTTCAAATATCAACATGGATACTCAGTTAGACACTTGGATGGCCCGTCTTTACTGGTTGTGCGCACCCCAGCATAATCTCCATTCTTCGGAAATTTGCTGGTCTAGCCACTGTGGTTCCCTAGAGCCCCGAGGACAGCTTGGTCAAATTCTGCACCAGGTCGTCACCACCACAGCCAGTCGCCGCTCTTATGCATCAGAGGAAGATTTGCCACGATGTGACTATATGATACCAGGACGGTGGTGGATCCTGGCATTGGTTTACTCTTAGCTGAAATTCCTGATGGAAACGCCGGACTCTCAGCTTGGGAAACCCTACTGGAGGATGAATCCCCCTGCATCGCAGCCCGACACACAGAAACACATTCCAGCCACGAGGTGGCGGTAAACAGTTGGGAGGAATATCAATAGGCGAGAAAAGGTTAATTCAAGTTCGATAGGTAAACTTAAATTAATAGTTCCCAGTAGATTATAAACGTCAAACAACGCCTATGCGTATAGCTTCTGCATCATTCTCTACGAAAAAGCGTAACTGCCATTGTATAAAGGAAGGCTAATCATAGGTAATGCTCATGCGACCACCAAGAACGAATTCTAAACCAACACTCAATTCTTTTTCATATCATTGTTTACTCCATAGAATTCTGCCCTTGCAAAAAAAAAAGAAAAGAATCGCACCAGTGAAAGACGACGAAGAAAAAGCAATCCTGTGAATTAGCAGAATAAAAATGTGGTAACAACCTTTTGTTACCTTATCAATAGAGCAAGGTACACGGACTAAAGCCGAAAAACCTTAAAGAGACGAATTTCTAATGTTTGTCTACTTGAACGACTTCTAATCTATGTCATAGAAACATTGCCCTTCCCATGGAAAGCTGACTCCGAATGTCAAATACAATAAAAAGGCTAACGTATGGAGAGCAAAGCGATGCTCATTCCTTACTGGTAATGTAGAAAAATTTTTAAAGATACAAAGAAGAAACGAATCGGAGCTATCTGGAAGGAGAGCCGCACTTGATCGATACATTGCGAGTCACTGTAAAGGTCAGATATGCATTAAGTAACCTCCAGCGATGCTTAATGAAGTCGAATGCACGGCACATTACTCGGGGATTCATCAACGCTGAGAGCTGCATTCTGTATCCTTTTATTCTGGTAAACACTCCAATAGCAAGGAAATGGTGGCACTATCACCCAATCCATATCTGCTTCACATTGGATCAGATAGGTCGGTACTAAAATTAGCCACTGCAGAGAATATTTTCGGTACTCTCTTAGTAATAGCCGCACATGCGAGATCTACATTTTAGAGAAAAGTAAGTTAGGAAAATTCTAAAGCGAATTTGTTGAACAAAACGTTCATAGCACCACTCGGACGCTGTTATAAAAAGTGTTCAAAGCCTCTGGTGGTAGCAAGACACCCTGCGTAGAGGCATGGTGATGAATGCGTACTTTATGAACATCTTCCGTTTTACAATCAATAATTTTGGTGACACAGAGTAGAAATCTAGAAAGCAGGGAAACCACAGAGTGACTTATCGGAACGGACCAAATGGTCTTAGAGATTAATTTTTGCAAGCGTTATTGTGTGAAGAGCATTTTTTCTCAAATGCCCATGCCACAATGTTTGTGGTATGAGGACTATGAAAGTGATGTAGTTTACAAAATAAGATGTTTTGTCACGATAAAGCAATAATAATTAGAACGTGATGCACAATGCACAACGCCAACATGACTGCCTGAGTGCGCATTGACATGAACACATATAGTCGCAAATTTTCCCAATGAAGTTGAAGTGAAGTGCCCCCACTTCCCGCAATAAAGAGTTTAGGTATTAAGTATAATATGTCTAATTGCTTCAGGTTCAAATGATAGGCTGCTGTATGAGTGAATTCGTACATCCCGAGGATTTTTCAGTTCTAAACCACGTGATGACAATCAACATGCAAGTACCGCAGTCCTACACACACAAGTGAGACAGTACTCAATCCAGAAATGGTGTGAAGGAATATGAGGAAAAACGTCAAAATTTTCACTTTCTTTCAAGATCCAGGATACAATACACTTAGTTGTTAACTAGCAGTTCAGTTTCTACATAAGTACTAAAAATTCGCAAGAACATGGTCTCAGTGTTTTTGTAGACTCAAAATCTCCTGTTCCTTAACTGAAAATTTTTCAAAGACGAATAGTTTAATAGAGGGAGAAACTTGTCGAATGTTCTCGAAATAAAACGGGTAAAGTGACGATATAAACATTATGCCTAGAAAGAGCACACTTACTGGTTTGGAAGTTCATGGAAGAAACACGGGTAGTGAGCCGTTTATAAACCCAATTTGCTTTTTGCACTAAATCATTGCTTTAGGAAATCCACAACCTATCTCTGTGTTACAGAGATCTTTACGATAATAAATAATAAAGGAAGCGTGCACTCTAATTTTTTGTTGATGTTTAGATGGTGTGGAAGTGGAGCGGCTAAAAAAGTAAAAAGGCAGGAATTCATTGCAGGATGGAGTCGACGACTCAGTTTACTTTAAGGATGACATCGAAGCTACCAAAACGCAGCTGCGGCTTCATGTTTGCTGGCTACAAAGTAAGCAAGGGTAACTACTTAATCTCTTATACATAAGAAAGACCAAAGAAATTACTGCTGAAAAACATTACTTAGATGGGAAATGTCGGTCCCCATACAAAAAACTGATAAGCACGTACAAACCACAGCAACACCCTTTTTCCACATTTGGAATAACGAAATTATTCGTAATTATAGTTGCTTTTAATGAGTCCTAACGAGAATTAAAGCAACTAGCGACTGAGTCCTATGGGCTACAAAGCGCACATCAGAAGAAGTCTGAATAGAAGGTCAGATTTTTTTACGAAGCATCTAAAGAAAAAAATATGGCGCTCAACAAGTCCCCAAAGCGAGGAAAACCCATCGACAAGGAGAAGTGGAAACAGCTGGTGTCCACGCCTTACTAAACTGCTCCTCATCACACCCCGTTGACTTGAGTGTTTCCACAACAGAATTCAACTTTGTGCCCTCTACGTACCTTATGTCGCTGATAAGCTAACACGAGGTTATTAGCAAACATTTATTCGGCTGACGTTTCGAAACATCTTCGGCTTCCTCAGAGCCGATGATCCCAGTCGATGACCCACAGTCGTTCTTCCTGTCGATGTTACTGATACTGACTCTACGTTGATCACAATTTATTTTTCAGCAGACAATCCATTCAGCAGCAGTTGGTGTTACATGTGCTTACACGTAGTGGAGTGTATTCGTCGTCTCATGGAGTTTGAGTGGACTCCTCGAGTATTACTCCGCTACGTGTAAGCATATCTAACACCAACTGCTGCTGAATGGATTGTCTGCTGAAAAGCAAATTGTGATCAACGGAGAATCAGTATCAATAACAACCATCCTGTGTAAACGAGCGCCGCAAGGTGAGCCCGCCTCATTCATGTGGTGGTCTGCTAAAGTCCAACATCCATTTCGATGCGACGTCTCTTTCAGCTTCAGTTTTCAGCTTAATAAGCTTAGCTTGAAATATCCGAATACCATAGTCTCAACACTACGAAGCGTATGAAAGAACTGCTAAATCCGCCTAGTGTGTAAAGCTGGATCGTGCAAATAAAAACAAGTGTGCTACATATATGTACACCAAATAAGACCAAAAAACGAGAGAATCTCCTCCAGGAAATTTTTCAGACGATCCTTTGTACTGGATTCGTGCGTGGAATTGCCATTAATGGTGTGGTACGTGGAGAAATACTTCTCGCCAGTGGTCAAATGATCGACAGGCCAGGAATTCTTGAGGCAAACTGATTGCTGCTTCTTTGTATTTGACTTTCACTTCCAACTTTCGAGCACGCTTTTTGCAGGTGCCATTGAATTCGCAGCAGTTTCTTCTACGCACAACACCCGATTTGTCCATCGTATTCTGCGACTCACGGTGAGTCTACGCATAGGTCTTGTATAAACAAAATGACAAAGTTCTATTCCTTTCAAGTAAAATTACGAAGAAAAGTTCCTTAGCATAGTCAGGTCCTCCTAGCACATATTATTTCTTCACGTTTTTCTCTTGTTAATAATATTCCTAAACGATAGCTTAAATGCTCTACAGAAATGAGAACCCTAACAACTCAGTGCTAAATAATATTTTCTAATAGAATTTAGTATATTTTCTCTAGCGTCGGTGAGATTTTGGGTTTCAATCCTATCGATCTGCTTGATAGAACACTCTACCATCTGATCACCGTCGAGGACACTGAATCACTACTTCGAGCCCATATGATGAGTAAGAATATTTCTGCTACTTGGAGCGATAAAAAAAGATTAAAGAAAAAAGGGAAATGAGGGCTAGAACGAATAGGAAAAAAAGGAAAATGAAAAATAGTGTTAGAAAATTGAGGGTCGTAGGAAAAGGGTGTGTTTAAGAAATGTAAGGATATAGGAATAAAATAAAGAATCATGAGGTAATCAAACTAAAACGCAAAGTAACATTTAACTAAAATTCCCTACAAGTATTTGATGACTTCTGCTGAACTTAAATCGAATGAATGACGATTCAAGGCTTTACAATTGTTTAGCTTATCCTGCCATTCCATTGAGGTAGCAGATAATCAACTATTAGCCTTAGCATTCAACCCTGCAGTAGTTCAGTACTCTATCTATGTTGGAAAAAAACTGAGCTTATAGCTAGGTGAAATATACAAAATCATTGACATCACCTGTATCACCTGTATCACCTGTAGTCCCACTGATCGTCGAGTGACTCGAGTGAGCGCCAGTAAATCTTCCATTTTTTCCTGTCGTGTGGAAAAGTAGTCCAGTGGGTTCTGCTCGCTCTAGCGACTCTTTGAGCAACATATCTTTCTTCTATGCTTTTCGTGAACTCTGACCATCGGGTCGGTGGTCTTCCTGCAGTGAGTTTGACATTCCGAGGAATCCAGTTACTAATGGCTCTTGTCCATCAGTTGTCATTCACACGCATTACGTGTCCGGCCCACGTTATCTTCGACTGCTTGGCGTACAGAATGGCATCTTGACATCACTGACACTGACACTGACATAGGTAAGCCAATATCGGCTACGGTGGCGCAACACAACAGGCTTTTATAAGAAATTCCACCCACTCTACGCGAGGATACTGCACGCTTATGCTATGGCTCACACTTTATACAACACGGCACAATAGCTTTCCTCCGCTAAAATCACTCTCTTTCACCTTAAGAAAAAATCAAAAATCGAAAATCACGTGTATCTCTTTTTTTCTCTTTATTCAGTGAAAAAGCAGATTGAGTGCCCATAAAGACTCCTCTATTGGTAGAGATGCCACAACTTCTTAGTGTGTACTGCTCGCTCAAAGCACACGAGGAGCATCTCATGTTCTTCTTCCACAATCTGCACAAAGAAGTCTGACAATAGTGTCGGCACCGATTGCACATGAGATCGTGTTTTCGATAATGACGAATGTCTAATGGCAATCTTTAAAGTGTATCTCAAGCCCGACTCACCTTTTCTACACAATGTCGAATACGGCAACGTCAGATTTTTGAAAGTCGAAGCAGTCGGCACTTCGCATTGTCTCTCTTATTTGAGAGATAAAGGATATCAATAACGTTGATCTATGTATAGCGGATTTGACGACATCGTCCTCTTTCAGATTATTCATTTAGCAGGTTTTCGAAGCGTACGTTAAGAAAAGAAGAACTATGGAGCATTTCTAAAGCGATCTTCTCTTACTACGCTCTGCAGCAGAGTCATTCATGATGTTGATTTCTCCACTTCCATTTATACACGTAGTTGGAGTAATCCGAGAAAATTCGTTCTATTAAGCATGAAGGCATAGGGAACGGATGGACGTTGAAATGAAATAATGAACGTTATTGGGATGTCAAAGACCATCGACGCCCTAGCCGTCCACAGTTTAATGGCCTCCTCCGTCCTGAGTCGAATAAATTTTCTAGTTTAGTTCAAATGGAACAAAGTAAGACGGGAGCCTACCTAGTTTCGTTAGTTTACGGAAATAATCACCGTGCTAAACCTTATTCGAGCTCCTGATCACTTTAATGAATCCTAGTAGAAAAATTTTTGAGTAAAGAACATGATCACGCCAAATAGCTAGGAGACTAAGGATTCATTCACACTTTTAAGCGTTTTTTAGAAGATGTTGTTATAAAAGCGTCATTACGAGCTTCGATTGGCCCATCAAACACTTTCAAAGTAGTGCTAGGAAATGGAGAGAAAAGAGCGAACCCTGCTGCTTTCACAAATTCTCGAAGTGATAGTGAATACCAATGTTGGCAATGACATGATGAATTACAAGACGAAGATGACTGTCAGTTCTCCAGAAAAGCAATTCATGCACCCACAGTGGAAATGGATAATATTAGTCTACGATGGCATCTACTGCGACTCTTCGACTGCCATGTCCATCTCCGTCCATATCACATTCAGCGCCAATTTTTAAAACACTGCGGATAAAAAATTAGTTTGTAGAATTTCCAGTGTAGGTAAAGCAGTCGAAAACACTGGTACATGAAAGGACACCTTGTAGCCGTGTTAGGTCATATCCCCTTGGTTGACTGTTTTACCGCTCGAAATACGTAGCCCCATAGAAAAATATTTCGTGGCCTCTAATAAAACTGAATTTTGAGATTGCAGAATACTATAACTACCCTTGTTTTGGCAAATATCTGGTAGAATTATGTGGTTCCTACTTCAGTTAACAAAATTCACTGTGAGCTGAGATATGTTTACTGAAACCTGAAAAATACAGTTATCTTCAAAGATCGTGAGACACACATGACTCATTCGAAATAGGATGTTCTGACGTTTCTCCCAATTTTACGCATTTAAGAAGCCTATCTAACACTTTATCGGAGTCGCAGCTTTTTTGATACTCAAGCTAACTCAGTATTTAATAAAGCAAATGCCCAATGCTTACTTGATACTTGATACTCGAACGACCCGTCATCACTAGCTGCGCAGGCCCCAGCATAGTCACCAACTTTCGGAGATCTGCTGGTTAAGCTATTGTGGTTCCCTGGAATCCCGAGGACAGCCTGGACAAAGTCTGCTCCAGGTCGTTACTACGACAGGCAGTCGCAGCCTTGTGAATCAGAGGGAGACTTACCACCATGCGACTTTGATACCAAGGCGGTGGCGGATCCTGGCATTGGTTCACTCTTAGCCAGGCTTTCTGATGGAAATACCAGACTCCTTCTCAGCTTGGAGGACCCTGCCGGGAGACGAATCTCCGGCTGTACATCGCAGTTCGACACCCAGGATCACCTCCCAGCCACGATGAGGCGGTAAACTGTTGAGAGGAAGCGCCCAACAACAAGGAAAAAATAGCATAATAAAAAAACGGCGAGAAGCATGTGAACTAGTAAGATGTGACGACTTGGAATCACAACAAGCTATAACAGTAAAATGTGCAGATTTCAGTACTACGACCTGAAGAGTGTCAGTCTGCTACCCAGTACGTGGGAATGTTGCGCCAAGGCGGCGGCCAAGCTACGGTTGGGTTGCATCTTATCAAGCTACCCAGCAATCATATTGCGACCACATTCTCCATCTCAATAATCTGCACTCTTGTTGGGTACATTTTCCTGTTTTTTCGTTATCTGAATTCATACCGTTTCAATCATATTGATAAAGAAAAAATCAGCTTAAAATAATGTGTGTGATAAAATTTCTAGCTCCAACCATGCTTTTGCTTAGTTGGCTGATTCGATTTGTTAAGTTGCTTAGATTTTCGGTCGTTTTACCTATTGCTGCAGTTCGCTACGGTTAGCCACAGAGATGGCAGGGTTTGAATCTCCTTGATTCCAACTTGAGCCTCTGTTCAGTTCGCAATTGATACTGATTCAGCGTGATTTTCAAAAACATCTTGAGTTCACCATGTCTTTCCAGACGTTTACCAAATGCAGTCGAGCACTTCTAAATAGAAAGGAGACTTCTGTCCTGCGAATAGGATTCTTCGAAAACGGGAGCTATTTGCGATCCTAACCATTAGTCGGGAGGATAATCTAAGGCGATATAACAAGCCGAGTCATACTAGTTGTAATACAATCTCACTGGTCGCTAAGTGAAAACTTTCGAAGTAAACCGAACGACCCGGTGTTAGTCGTTATTACAGCGGTGAGCAACAGGTCGGCCGATACTGAATTTCAGTGTAACATTCCTTCATTCACTCGCTTCAAAGTTGTTTCGTGAAGTACTTTGCTGTTTTAGTCAGTCTTGTTCTGCTTAGCCAGAAAAAGGCGACTTGGTACTACTCTGTCACACCTTTTGAAAAATGTTCCCATATGAGAATTAAGCAAAATCAGGTTTATCTCTTAGAAAGCAGGTACCAGAGATGGCTACGATGAATACCTGCGAAAGGTCTAGCAGAGTTATCTCGGAATCGCAAGAAAAAATCGCTACACCAGCATTCAACGTGTTTCAACAGAAGATACGACTAATTCTGGAAGTGCGTGATGTATTCACGAAGTGTGCACAGCGACAGATTAGTCAACTCAGACTGCGGCCATAATGTAATCATGGAGATAGCGAATTCCATATCAAAAGCGAATTCTGCACCCCTTAAGGAACTAGCAATAAAAAACTATCATTCAGCACATGACCGATGTAATACTGGTCATCTCAGGTGAGGAGAATTTATTGGTAAACTTGATAACGTCGACCTTTGCACCGATTCGTAGCCTATTTCGTGCTTTCACATGAATACTGTCTCTTGCCTTTATCGCCCTGTGATTTAGATTTCTTCACGAGATACCAAGTTTTATCAAATAACTGGTCACCGGCATCGCCAACTAAAGGAGGAAGTAAAAATGACGAAGTCACAATCAGAAGTCTTTTTGCAAATTTACTGCACCCTAAATTCAAGCTAGAGCACTAAGATAAAAGGGATGCAATACTGACTCTCCGAAGCACAATAGAGAATGAAGATCCTATTAGGCACTACTTCCTATAGCTTGTTCATTTTTCTCAATATTTAAAGAATACTACCGATGAGCGTATGAATTTCCAAATATCTCCGAACTTGCGCTGAAAAATCTTCACCTTTCTCCAAGACAAGCTGTGAACAAAGACTAAAAATTGGCAGCAGGACAGCAGGATAAGGGAGTCTTCAAGGATTGAAATTTGAAAACTATGGAGGCAGCACAACAAGTGGCAAAGAAGCCTCGAAAACTGGGTGTTATTTCGACTGGTCTTCTACAAGCTGGCGAACATTACCTACAAGCTATGCTCGGAAAACAGATTGCATTTGAGAATAGACCGTATGACCAAGTAGTGAAGAACTTCTGGCACCGTCCCTCAACAGCGAAGCCACAAAGGCGATCTGAGTAATTAGCAAGCAACTTACTGAACATGCTCTACAAGTTTCTGGTCCTGACATGCATTTCGAAAAAGTTGAATATTGTTCAATAGCTTGTTCAATAGAGCAAACTAGCTTTTGCGAAAAATTTTGCTGCTTAAACCATCCGCTTCGTGGATTCGGCTTCTACATAGTCCTTGAGCGATCGGTTATTTTTTCATTCCTACTTTAGTTTCTGATTTCTGTATTAACAACTTTTCGAATTAACTAGTAGGAACACCGAGAGAAGGATTTGTCGACGAAAACACACCCCCCACCTCCCTCTGATCTACATCGTGGTGAAGACCTGGACACACCCTTGCAAGGTTAAGTCAAGACTCCAGATTGGACCAAGATGCACGAGCAGCAATAGGCCAACCTCAGTACCCTACACACTGGGTGCTCCCGTCTACGTCAAGCGGTGAGACGACCCGTGAAAGGCCAGAAAATCTCGGGATACGCAGGACGTAATCGAAACCGGGTCTGACGAACACACGCACGACACGCCATGGTGGTTATTTCTTACTATGCATGTATAATGCCAGAACACTCCACAAACGCAGATCTTCACGCCCTTCTTGTAGCCGCAGATCGCATTAAATTTCATGTGATCGCATTACAAGAAACACAAAAATCAAGAGGACCGAAATACGCCAACTAAACGAGACACTTGTGATTCGTGGAAAAAAAGGTCCCGTCACGACATGTCGGCGGCGTAGGCTATGTCGTCCACCCGTCCATTTTCCATCTCGTCGACTCATACGAGATCCTTTCCCCCGCATAGCCGTCCTCCGTCTTCAACTGTCGCATCATAAGAATATCACTATCATCAACTGCTACCCACCAACCGACGCAGCTGATGAGTACCAATTAAATCCGTTCTACTATCAGTTGGACGAAGTCATCCGCAGTGATAAAGCATATCACAAATTTGTTGTCGGAGACTTCAACGCTAGAATAGGAAAGGCCAACGAAAGCGCATACAGGATCGGAAATTATGGATTAGGAGGAAGAAATGAGAATGTCAACCGTCTCGCAGGACTCCGGTCGTCAGCACGTCTCTTCCATAGAAACTCGTTTTTCCAGAAGAAAGAAAGCCGCCGCTGAACATGGGAATCTCCCACCGGCGTGAATCATGCGGAGATCGACCATATTCTGACGAACAGAAGATGGTGCTTACTTGACACAGCGGTAGTCCCATCATTCTGTACTGGTTCTGATCACCGCCTTCTTCGCGCGAAGATTCGATTCAGCCGCAAGCTTGAAAAGAATTCTCTTCATCGACCACGGGGAAAAAGTCTAGCTCTAGAATATATAGTCTAGAATATACGACGAAAACATTCTGAACGAAGTCCTATCCAAACGTAATTTTCTGATTAAAGAAGACCCGGCCGAAGACTACGAGCTGCTTGTCGAAGGATTGAAAAGCTGTGCGAATTCGCTTCAGTTCTTCAAGCAAGAAAATCGGATCCCATCTTCACCACTACTAAGGAGTTTCCCGCTAAGAGAAGGGAACGGAAGCTTGATCCTACTGCACCACGTTTAACATGGCTAGTAATAAAAATTCCAGCTGCAGAAGAGCTTTGCAAAAAGATGTGCAACGGTACAAGCAGAAAAAAAACTACTGGAAGCAGCAGAAAAAAAAGCAGTATGAAAAATTGCCGTCGGGACTTGTGTGATTATAATGTTCAGATGTCAGCTCTAATCAACGAAGATGGGATCGTCAAAACTTCCCGATATGATATGGATTTAGTAGCGGAAACCTTCTATACCAACCTTTTCCGCTCCACAATCTCCATCCCGGGCCCTAATATCCCCGCTGGAGAAATACCACTTGGAATTCTTCCTTCGGAGGTTCGAGTTGAGATAGCAAGCATGAAAAGAGGCACAGCTCCAGGACCAGACAATATCACCGCCGATTTTCTTAGAGCTGGAGGCCACAATTTACGTTTACTTTTCGCAAATCGTATGACAGCGTACTTTCAAAAGGAAAAAACGCCAGACCAGTGGAGGACGTCGCGCACGGTTATCCTGCCCAGGAACGTAAATATCGTCTCATATGCTTGTTGAGTGTAATCTATAAGCTCTTCACGAAGATTATCCCCTCGCGCACATAAAGGACACTGTATGAGGCGCAGCCAGTCGAACAAGCAGGATTTCGAAAAGAATTTTGCTGCATCGACCACATCCAATCTGTGTCCATGGTCATTAAAGATTGCCAGGAATACCACGTGCCTTAGTCCTAGCCTTTGCCGACTATGAAAAAGCGTTTGACAGTTTCGAAACGAATGCAGTCCTATCATCGTTCGTCGACCAAGGAGTGGACTCGTCCTACATAAGAACTCTGTCCGACTGTTATCGGAATTGCACTGCGAAAATACAGCTTTTCCATCGACTTCTTACCATGCCCATAGAAGAAGAGGCTCGACAGAGCGCCAAAGCTGCTCAGTGCCGCACTGCAGTGGGTAATAAAGAAGTGGGGAAAGAAATTGGACTTCGCATAAATCGAAAGAAGACCCATTTCATGAAAAACTCATGGTGCGAAGGCAAAAAAAAATTGAATTGGATGGCTCTATCATTGCAGAGTCCACCTCTTACGTATACCTTGGACGATCAATGAACATGGAAAATAATATGAAGAAGGAACAATATAGAAGAAGGAGAGCAGCTTGGGTAGCATTCGGGCGTCTCAAAGACTCTCAATATCTAGCCGGAATGCGAAGTCCTGACCTTCGAAATCTGTCAAATCTTCGAGATTCAGGAGAATATACGTCGATAGCAAAGCATAGATGGGCTGGTCACACAATGAGAAATACAGATGACGACGGACGAAAAGGACAGTGAATGGACTCTAAGAGAATGCAAACGTCCCCCAGGACGGCCACCTACACATTGGGCGGACGTGTTCGTAAACAAAATTAATCAGCTGTATCCGCAGCTGCAGTTGTTTTGCAAATCATGGTATGAGCCTCGCACGCACTACCATGCTCGAACAAGACCACCACCTTGGACTACGATTGCGAGAGAAACAAACGAATGTCATATGTGCTAGGGTTCGCACAACTCGTGAACACGGACCGTCCAAGTATCCAAGTAAATAAGTAAATAAGTAAACCACCTGCAACCACTTTTGAGGAATACGGAGGGCTACTGGGAGTACTGTCTACTGCCTTACACAACCAGTGTGCAAAGGTAAATGCAAAATCAAGATGAGTTCACATTGCTGAGGTTACACTAGGTTGTTAAAAACGTTTATTCGGCTAACGTTTCGACGCCCTCCTCTTTATCAGAGTCGATGGTCCACAGTTGTTCCTGTTGCAAAATTCTAATAAACTATTCAAATTAAAAATCACAATTCTACCTATTAAATGCAAAATCATTCTTATTCTGTGTTCATCTCTATGCTCGCCACCTGGTCTTTTGCTGTGAAACTTCGCGAGTGGACAGTGATACCTAGCGTAAAAGTAAAATAATACTCAAATACCACTGTTATTTGAAAAAACTTTTCAAGGCTGATTATTATTTTATAACTGATTTTTAGGTTTTCGTCCTTATCGGATTTCGTCGATATTCTACAGATTATGCTTCCGGTCGATAAGAAACAGTCATTTGGATTGGGTTTTGTTGCTTTTCTTCACGTTTCCTAGATTTGTTTCGAAACTTAACACCTAATTGGCAAAACAGAGGACCATTGTTTCATTTCAGGAGCTCACTCGAGTTCTTTCTATGGTGACACAATAGCTAAAGATGCGCCCACTCGAATACTACCATTAAGACGGAGCCGCAAGAACCAGCGAAAACAGGATCAGCATTATTGTAAGCCTACAATAATAGACACAAATTATTAGGTTTAGTCAGGAATCCCAACTGTAACCAACTTTTTATCTTTGTTGTCAAACGATGCATTGTCTAATACATATTGTCTAATACATAGACATGTAATTCTAGGCGAAAATTGATCAGCTCAGATATTTGGATGATCGGTCAGCCAAGAGCATGAATCTTATCCCCAATGTAGAAATCCTGATTTTTCCCGTCATTACCTTTGCAACAGTCTAAAGGCAATAAAATCTACTTAAGATGATTTTAATAGGCTCTTAATAGGCTTTCATCATACAATTATTTTATTTACAAAATCTTCTTACCGTTCCAAGAAATTTGAGCTCAAAAATATTCCATGGTCCACTATGTAAACGTGGATGATAACTAGAACTCAAAGTTAACAATAAAACGTCTTCTAACAACAGTTGAAAGTTCAGCAAAGAAGTATTCGAGGAAAAGTATAGCAAGGTGGAGAGGGAACGGTAGCATAGTACAGTAAGATCTACAGATTTTGCCTATATTACACAACTTCTCACATTCTGCTAAAATCAAAGTGTGACTGTCTCGAGGGACACAACTTGTTACCTAATGCATCCATGGTGTTTACGACTGCAACGTTTTAGAAAAATTGGAAAAGTTCGAGAAATGAATACCGTACGAATTTAATGATAAACAAAGAAATTTCCAAGAGAGGAAACAAGAGAAAAGGAAAAATTTTGAGGCATCATTGGCACTTCTGCTTGACCATAACGATTCGTTTCTCGATCGTATTGTGAGGGACAATGGATCCTTTATGGATAACATGCGATGGTCGACTTAGTGGTTAGCTCGGTGAAGCACCACACTTCAAAAAGCCCAAATAGGACCAGAAGAAGGTCATGATGAGTCTGCACTTGACGCGATCTATCGGAGCTTGTTGAATCTTGGTGAGACAATTGCGGAGATAAAGCGCATTTAGCAAATTGACGAAATTCACCACTAACTTCGACGTGACTGCACCACGTTGGCCAACAGGAAAGCACTAGTCCTTTTCCACGATTCGACGTTGACGCATGTCGCATTACTGCCGCTGAAAAGGTTGAAAGGGTTGGGTTACGGAGCTCTGCCTCATCCACAATACTCCTTAAACCCTTGGCCAATTGAGCACCCCTTCCTCAAGCATGTCGAAACCTCATGTAATCGTTCTCAGGAATCGTTTGCAAACGAAGCCGAGGACGAAACTACATGCAAAGAATTCAACATCTCTTGATGTCCAGCAGTCGGTATTAATAAGCTCGCTTCTCGTTCGAAAAAGTGTAGATTCCAATCGATTTCATTTCACTTAGCAAATTTATCGGCTGAGATTTCCAACTTTAAAAATAGGGGCTGGTATCCAAAATTAGCTTCATCAAAACCTAATAGATGGCAGTTAATAAGAGTAATAACACAACCACAACGTTGCTGAGATATTTGCAAAACTCTGGACCGCAGGTGTCTTTGGTGGGGAACGAACGCGCTATTGGCCTTTCCGTGGAGTAACGCGCTGACCACCACACCATGCGGGTCCTTCGTTTCGCCTGTTTCTCACCTGTCGCATTATAACCTGCCGTTAAAAATAGTAGCAGTCAATAAAACGGTTAAGATTGTTTTCGGGCGTTCGTTGCCCACCAAAGACACCTGCGGTCCAGAGTATTGGAAATATCTCAGCAACGTTGTGGTTATATTTCGCTTAATAGCCTGCCGTGAAAATTGTAGTAGGCAGAAAATAAAAGCTAAAACAGAGTAATAATAGTTGTCCCATCGAAGGCTTAATGGGCGCGTGTGGCGCAGTGGTTGGAGGCGCCACTGAGGCGCGCACGTGAAATGCGCCCATGGGCCCACCAAGCCTTTCATCCCTCCGGGGTCGGCAAATTGGTACCAGACTTGTCTGGGAGGATAGCAGCACTGGCTCGATACATCGGCTGGGGACCGCGAGTCATTGTAAAGGCCAAATATGCATTCAATCACCTCCAACGATACTTAGTGAAGTCGAATGCACGGCGCGTCCCTCAGGGATTGATCAACGCCGAGAGCTTTATCCTTTATCGAACGCTTATATCTCCACCAGATTTGAGACAATCGTTGAAGCGTCAAACTAAACAGACCAGTTTCACGCTGTAACTGCCAGTCATGGTTGAAAAAACATCGTTCGAGTACTGTGTAAGTGGTACGCAGGATACGCGACAAAATTGAGGTGTTCATCTGGCGGTGTGGATAAAAAGCGTTTGGAACAGCGTTTTACCATAAATGAGAGCTCGGAGTTTTGGGCCACCGTCCATCATGTTTTGTTTTCCATCGCAACTTTGCGTTTCTTGAAATGAACTTCTTTCCTAATTATCCACAACACAACCGTTTTCGCAGATTTGTTGAGTTCTTCGGTCTCAGGCTGTGCTTCACTGATACTTCTTAAATACATGACCTCTCGATCGCAAAACTATGGTTCTACATCGTCATAAGCCGTTTCTGAACCAACCAAAGAGTTTCGACTCCCCTATTTTATTTATGTGAGCCAACTACTCATATGGTGTACATCCGAGCATTTCCATTTCCGATTCCTTGCGTTGCACGTATCATCAACAAAATTTGAGGCTAACACTTTTATTTTGTCTGTTTCATTAATATTGTCATGAGGACGTATTTAATTCTCCTTAGTATCCTGGAGCTTTTCTCATTCACCACGAGAAGTAAATGGACTTCGTGGATCATATTAAGCTTCTCCAAATAATTCTCATGCCCTTTTACTGACCCCGGAAGAATAAATTTAAGATAATGTCGCTCTTTTGAAACCTAATATAGCGATAGTAGAAAGTCGACAGAAGCGCGATGTTTTCGTGGTAATGTCAGATGGCGCAGTGATCGGAGGCGCCCGGCAACACTCGCGGAATCGATTTCCGCGCCCATGGTCCACCAAGCCCTCTATCCTCGAGGGTCGGCAAACTGGTACCAGACTTGTCTGGGAGGATAGCAGCACTAACTCGATACATCGGCAGGCCACCGCGAGACCACTGTAAAGGCCAGATATGCATACATTCAGTCACCTCCAAACGACAAACGATCACCTCCTAATGAAGTCGAATGCATGGCGCATCCCTAAGGGATTGCTCAACGCCGAGAGCTCTAGTTTTTTTTAAATGTCAGATGGCTTTAACGAAGGATATGTCTACTCCTTAGTCGACGAACGAATGATGAAAAATGAGAAATATTTGGTGAAGAGGAGTAGGAATTATCCTAATATAAATTACATTCACAGGAGGTGTAGAAGAATTTCCCTTCTTAACAACATGACGGAAGCAATTCATATATCGCCATTTATTTCCTTCTCCTTAATATAAAAATTCCCTCTGAAAAAGAAATGCTAGTGAAATGGCCTCCATCCCCAATTCTGCCTTCTGCCTCCCGTCTCAAATTCTTCGATGATCTGTTCACTTATCGTCTATTTTTATTCTACTTATGTTGACGCTAAAGTTGAAAACTACGAATGGGAAGAGGTGCTTGTGTACATATCTATCTATCTAGTCTGTACTATGAATTGTGATAGCCTAACGATGTATTATAACAGTCTTTTCATCATCCAAGACTGGCTTGGTACGAGCCGGACCGAGCCCTACAGCCTCGAAGGTTTGGAAGGCTTGTTGGGCTTAGGAGCAGAATCAAATCAGCGACTGACTCAGTGTGTGCTGCAGGATACCTGTAACTCCTGGTAACGTGCGATCTTGGTGAGCCCACGTAAACGGTCGTGAATGGGATAGATGATGCATTTTGTCTGAATAGTAATGACTTCATAATTTACTTAATGTAACTACGGTCCACTTCCACTTATCTCCTGCGAGGAAACCACGCAGCATTCTACGCGAGGTGAAGTACTTAGCCGAGCGTCAAATTTGACGACTGAAGAAAATGTTTGCCTTAGTGAGTACAAAGCAAAAAGCAAACAAACTTTGCGATATGTCATAAGACATTGCTCCGATCCTGTTACATTGACGTCTTCGGATCATGCTACTTCATCGCTTCGTATATGTTTCACGACCAAGTAACCGACATACCTGAGGTAGTGTATTGCTTCTTAGGCTTTATTTCTTCTCCTAAACTTCTAGGCAGCTTTGCAGAGATGGTCGCAGTCATCGCCACACGCAGCCATCTTTCATTGTGAAATGGAAAGAGGTTTGCTGTTATACTAGATTTCTGCTCCCACCGTAATAATTCCTGCCAAGAACCTGAATGATCAATGTGACACATTGGAATTCCCACTCATGGGAATGAAGACTGCAAATCTCAAGAGAACGACTATGCAAATTGGTCTAATGCACAACGAGTTTGTGATTTCTTTCACGTATCTATATAAAGGACAAAGGATAAACCTCTCCTCCTTGATCAATCCCTGAGAGGTGCAGCATGCATTCGACTTCAATAAACATCGTCGGTGACTAAAGACATGTTTGGCCATTACAATGACTCACGGTGGTTTACCGATGTATCGAGCCAGTGCTACTATCCTCCCAACCAGTCTGGTACCAAAATCCAGATCCCGGAGAAATGGAGGGCTTAGTGAGCTAGCGACGTTAGATCGTTCTCACGTGCATTGCGACACGCCCCTACGTCTATCTACATAACAGTTCCAAACTAACGTTTTGTGATGACTTACCATTTGCTATATATTTAAACATAAAGTGGTCTCACAAGCAATTTGTCAAACTAAGGCAATGTTGACATCCTTTCGATCAAGCGCTGCTTACGCAGTAAATGAATTGCTCGAATACTGGAGTCTAGGGAAACCTTCGAACCGCGTCAAAATTAGATTTACTTAATGAAAAGAAAAAGTGGCAAGTAAATCCACAAAGTCGACTTCACAGCAATTTTATACAGCATTACATACAATGAAAGACATATATGTATATGTGGGTGTAACTTTTGAACACTATCTCACTGTACTTTACTAAGTTAATGATAACTAGATTCGCTGGACTACAATGACTGATTATACGAGTGCAGCTTCGCAAAGTAATTGACGGAACACTGATTACCTCGACGAAATAACGACGATTAGCATAAGTAACTCTAGAAGACGGGTTACAAGCACTGATTGCAAAATCCATTGTTCTTTGAATACTACATTTATGTCCCTTGCTTAGAAACATGGTTCAGAGTCTCTCTACATCAACGACCTCGAAGTCAGAAACAGACGACTCATCGAATGGAGTACCATCATCGATTGAGAGGACCACACCTTTCTCACCAATCTGACAAAGATTTCACTTTAAAAAAACACCAAATAATATAGAACAGAATAGCTAAGGAATAGAGACTAACAGAACACTGATCGCAATCTTCCTCTATAGCTGTGTGAATGCTCCCCATTAATTGCTCAGTCTAAAACAAGAGTGAATAGGCATCAGATAGAATACGTACACTCTGGTATTATTCATATGGGAAAAGAAATGGAACTGAAATGGCATAGTTAAGAAATAAGGACTAACAGAACACTGATGGCAACCATCCTCTATAGAAGTTTGAACCCTGTCGACCAACTGTTCATTCTGAAACAACACATTACAGAGAGTACGGACAAACTGGTGGTACTCATTTGGAAGAAGAAATAACACTGAAACGATAGAACTAAGAAATGAAGACTAACAGAACACTGATCGCAGCCACCATCCATAACAGAACGCATGTCGTCGATTAATTTTTCATTCTATAACAGAAACTCGTATGCGCACATGCACATATTACCACCATCAATTTTCGAAAACAAAAACAACAAGGACTCAAAAGAACAACCTTAAGGTTTTTCACAGGTACATCTGAATCGACAATTAAATCGATTTTAACAGCGGAGCGAGGGCTAATCTCTTCGACCTCAACAACGAATCAATGAAAAATAACGGTATTCTTGACAAACTTAATGGCCCTTATATTGCTCAGCTTACACCAGGTTGTTAGACTAATGATAGAATAGCGAAGGGATAACAACAACAGTGACATTAACACAGTAGCATTCCCATTTAGCATACGGTCCTCTTAGAAGAAATACTAACAAATTAAAACACATTACTTCATATCTTTCTTACAAACCTTGCTGTGTGCGTAGACTGCGTTGAACACACTATCCACTTGGTTCTTAATACAAAATATGGTTCTACAGATCCTCTTGTAAACAAAAAAGAAAAATAAAAAGATGTTATACACAAATCACATCATACCTTCAGCATATTGACAACTGTTTGGACTGCATCTGCGGGTTCTGACGTAGCAGAGTTTTGGTTCGCATTCGTCGAAAATGAAAAGTCATAGGCGGCATCATATCAAGATCTATTTTATGAGAAACCTATACCTCTTGCTTAATTACAGTGTTCCAATGACTAGGAGTTTCACGAAGAGTAACGACCTCCTGAACTGCTTTGTCAGCATGTATCTCCGACAAAAGTGGACCTACAAAGTAATGAAACAACTTGAATCACGACAAATCGTTCTGAAATAAAAACTACTACTGGACCTTCATAATGAGTGGCCAATGCATCAACGGTGAACGACAGAATGGGTGATATCGGAGTGTTTCGATGAACAACTGACAACAGATGGCATTCGGAACCAACATCTGCAGACGATCGTGTTATTGTAACCCTAAACAGTGAAGAAAAATGAAACTAATTACATAACTTCACTTATTAAGACCGAACATACGCGAAATTCCTAGTTTCTCCAGGACCCAATGTAGTTGATGAAGTCGGATTCAAGAGATGAACATAATCCGGCCAATTAATTGGAACTACCTGAGAGACAAGAAATAGCAAAATAGTAAAAATGGAAATGCAAGAGAAGAAACTTCGATAACCTACATCAATTTGGATTTCTTTACGGGAGAGGTTGATCACCTTGAAAGATTTGCCGTACACAGCAGCACCATTTGATGTACGACCAATATAGCTCACCGATGATTCCTGAAATCGACCTTTTTGATAGGAAAAGTACGGTTCACGAGTGAACATAGGAAGTACATACGCCCACAACTGCAAGCGTTGGTTCATTAGTTAACTTGAAGTATTTTCCACCCACTCGTTGTTTCGAAGGCTGTAACGAAGCAAATTTAGACAAATAAAACGTTATAAAATGTGGACTGTTTCTGCACATGCAAGACTACATAGCGATAAAACATATGTACACTATGACTATACAACACTATACATACACAATACATACATATATTACATATACGTATATCATATATACATATATTTCCAACGGTTTCCGCCTCACCATGGCTGAGGTGTTCCCGGAAGGGTCTGCCAAGGCGAGGAGCCCTGCGTTTCCATCAGGAAGCCCTGCTAAGAGTAAAGCAATACCAGGATAGACCATTGTCCTGGTATCAAACTAGTCGCATGGTGGCTAACCTTCCCCTGATCCACAAGGGCGGCGACTGCCTGTAGTGGTGACAATCCGGGGCAGACTTTGGCCAGGACGACCTCGAGACTCCAGAGAATCACAATGGCTAAACCAGTAAAACTCCAAAAAACCGGGATTATGCTGGGGTCCGTACAACCATTCAGCACGGCCGTCCAAGCGTCCAAGTATCCAAGCATATACACATATGTTAATTTTCTCACTTAATGCCCACTAAATTTTTTCACGGCAGGGTATTATGTGTGAAACAATCGCAACGGTGGATTTCGTCTTCTTCAGAGGCTGGAAAGGTCACGTTGACTGCAATCTACGTGGCCAAACACCTCCATAACCAAAAAGAGAAAATGCTAAACCAAAATTTCAATCACATTGAACACAGAGTCTTTGCACGCTCACCGCTTTCTATGAGCCTTCCACTTAATATGTTATGTGGAGACCAACCGCTCAGTGTTCACATGGAAACGTAATGTGCCCTTTTCATCAGAATAACAGTCTTACATACTGCCCAATATCACGCGTGATAATGAGGCATTCCTCCCTGCGGTTCGTTTTCGGATTCTTGGAATTAATACAGAATGCCTCGAGAGGTTTACGCGCTTGTGTTTCTATTCTTGCGCGAGGATCGTACTCTCTACTTCAAAATCTTCTCCGTTAAATCCTTTGAAGAAGGCGAAATCCGCCGAAACGTCAGCTTGTACGTAAATAAAGAAATAAAATAATACCTCGTGTTTGCTAAACAGAAGTAAAAAGAATTATTCCATCAATGCCGAGGTTAATAGAAAGTCGGACGTGGGAATCACAACGGTGTTGATACATTTGCAAAACTTTGGACCGCAGGTGTTTATGGTGGGGAACGAACGCGCCATTGTCCTTTCCGGGGAGTAACGTGTTCACCACCACACCATGCGGGTCCCTGCTTGTCTCTCAGGTAGTTCTATCGATCAGTGCCATCAGCATCACCCGACTGCGGTACTGTTCTGGAGAGTCCAAATCGGCATTGAACCCAGTTAATCTGAGCCTGCAGTCGAAATCACAATGTTAATTTTCTATTTTCCGATTGATGCTGGCGGATGATGGCTGATGCATTGATCGATAGAAGTAGCTGAGAGAGAGGGGGCGAAGAACCCTCATGGTGTGGTGGTGAACGCGTTAGCCCCCGCAAATGGTAATAGCGCGTTCGTTCCCCTCCATAGACACGTGCGATCCGGAGTTTTGCAAATATCTCAGCACCATTGTGGTTACATACACATAATTATTTACGTGCAACGTACATGAAAACCAAACCTTCGATTTAACAACGTTCAACTGTTGTTCATTATCGGCAGAAACTTTTCTAGCTGATGACGCAGTATCGGCCTTCTGCGTTTGCTTCGCCTTCTTTCCCACAAGAAAATCACGGATGTCTGCCTGTGCGCTGCAGGTCTTACAAGAGCGTTCAATAATCTGCAAGAAATTTTCCGAATCGAAATCAACACAAACTTATCAAACCTTGCTTAATTACAGGAAACATTCGCAGAAAAAACTGTTAAAAAGGCGGTTACAAAATTTGCAAGACAAATTTCATGCTTAAAAAATATCCACCTTTCTACCAACAAGGTAAGCACGAATGTCTTCCTGGTTTTTTTCTTTTTCCAGTTTTTTGTGCTCCAGTTCTATGTCACATTCCTTATTAATCTTCTAAACAACGACCACATAGTCATTTATGAATAAAAAGACAACCAAAACAAAAAAAAACTATGATGAGATGCCGCACCTTCTTCTTCTCATGTTCCTTTAGCTTCCTCTTCATATATGTGTAAGCGTCAACACAATGTTGAGAACCTTCTGGCACCATAGAGCTGGGTTTTTGAATTGTTTCCTCCACAATCTTATCCGACTCGAAAGATTTTGAACGAGGAACACTGATTCTACGACAGAAGTCGCAACCGCGCGACTTTGATGATTTCGAAGCCTTGTGTTCCTTTGAAATGTTCACAAGTCCTCTGAGAAGTTTTCTACTCCTCCCAGGCTTCTGCTCCATCATTCTTAGCAATCCAACAATCCACTATAACGCATATTCACAACGAAGGCTTATTCGTAGAAAAAAAAAGTACTTACAAAGATTGCAATACCTTTTACCTAAAAAGGGGAACTCAAAACTCGACCTCATCATTTTCCCTTTTGTCAAGTTCCTTTTCAACACGGGGAACCGATTGGAGACTCTCGTCTGCGCCTCCAATTCCGGTACTTAACGCGGCAGTCATTGACAATCTATCTTCGTTGTGCATTTGCTCCCATTTCTAAGTATAAAAAAGCACTAAAATACAGTTCATTCACGAACTTTTCAGAGATATCACACCTTTTGAATCCTATGAGCTACTACAGCAGTATTCTGAAGCGTTATCACATCCTCAATTCTGGGTGAAACTTCCATATCGGCAATAGAACTGATCTGTTGGATGGATCGCAAAGACCAGGGTGTTGTAGCCGTTAAAGGAAAGTGCTACATAATCGAAAATTCACTTAAAAATATAAAAAAAGTGAAAGATGAGGTACCTTCTTCGAAGACTTCCCCGAACACTTAAAAACGTTCTTGTTGTCCCGCTCAAGTTTTCTTTGGGGAAGGAAGCGCGAATTCGTCAAACTAAATGCAAGAAAATTACGATTTGCGATCCATCCAACAGATCAGTCCTGGTACACATCGAAGCAGAAGGACTCGAAAATATTACCGTCTCAAAGCACGACTGCGTTCAGCTTTCTGGTCAAAATCGAATAAACAGTCGACAAATCTACCAACGTTTATAATATCCAGCTTAGTGTCGTGCAATTCCGACAAGTCAGGAGACGGCAGCTGAAAACAGAAAGGTGGTACGATTAATCCTGGAACTGCTTCTATGTTACCATCCATCTGTTAACACTCTACATCGGCTAACTTTCAAACTTCACCTCCGGAACAAAAACCTCTGCTGATAGAGCCATCGGAGTAGTCTGCACAGATTTTTCGGTTCTAGCCTTCTGAGATAAAACACTGGAGTGTGATGAAAGCAAAGAAAGCGCAGATTCCTGAAAATCCAACAACTAAAAGGCAGCCGGGATAACTTGAATAGGAAAAGCGTGCTTATAAAATGTATCATCCACTCCTTGCTAGCAAAAACTGCAAACTAATCCGGACATGCAAAAATAAGATGTGTTAATGGAACCTTAATCATTTCCTGTCGTTGCTCCAACTTCTTCAAAAAGTCGATGAAATCATCGTCAAAATCCAGTTCACCATTAGTTCCTTCTAATGGCTGGTTTTCCTTCGCGTCTATGGAAGTAACCTGAGGATTGTACACAAAGGCATAAAGCAACAGTTACAACACCGATCACAGGACTTGTAAGCACAGATGATTTCATTCAGAGTGGAACACCCACCTTTTCCTCAGTGAAAGAATGGCTTCTCCAGCTCACTGATCGAGGTTCACTATCGACTTCAAAATCCACCCGCTCAACTTCGCGCCTGCCACAAGTGCTGAGCAGTTCCTGAAAATATGCAGCAAAAGCATCACGTGCTGTTCATTTCATGATAATTTCTGACATTTAAATGTCAGTGGTAGAAAACACTTTTCTTGGTCATATAAAATCCATCTTTGTGCTTTGTCATCGAATTGTGTTAAAGAGATGGTGTCACCCAGAACGGTGGTACATTCTTTCATATGTGTGGATGCCTATCGCATGACGTGGACGACAGACACTTCCCTCAGACGAAAAAAACTATATGTAAGGTGTTTCACACGGCTAACAACGTTTTCCACATGAAATGGTTATTTCAAGCTAACAAACGACCATCACACTGCCAACTAGGATGCAAACTGTCTACCAGTATTCTTGTATACTTGAATGGCCCACCTTCACTGGTTGCACGGCCCCAGCATAATTTCCACGTTCCTTGGGATCCCGAAGTCAGCCTAGCCAACATATGCCCCAGTTCATCACCACCACAGCGATTTACCGCCCTTATGGATCGCAGCGAAAATTGCCCCACCATGCGACTAGTTTGATACAATGACGGTGGTGGATACTGGTATTGGTTTACTCTTAGCTGGGCTTCCTAATAGAAACGCCGGCTTCTCCTTCTTCCTTCCTACCATGGGAGAGCGTGCTGGAGGGATGAATCCCTCCGCTGTACATAGCAGCCCGACACCCAGAAACACCTCCCGACTACGATGAGACGGTAAACCGTTGAGAGGTCTATCAATATAATTAAATTGACATGTCAATATCAGACAGAGAGTCTGCTAATAAAACACTTTGCATGGGCACCGTAGCAAAAATGAATAGAAAAGTATTCTTTATTTGATGAGCTTACACGAGGTTAATAATAATATTTATTATCGGCTAACGTTTCGACGTCTTCGTCTTCATCAGAGCCGATGATCCGAGTCGATGGTCCACGCTTGTTATTCATCTGGAGGAGATGGACCGCTGAGGAAGACCTGACTCGACACGAAGACGAAGCCGCCACATCGAGACGAATAACAAGCGTGGACCATCGACTCGGATCATCGGCTCTGATGAAGACGAAGACGTCGAAACGTTGGCCGATAATAAATATTATTATTAACCTCGTGTAAGCCCATCAAAGAAAAAATACATATTGATTAAGCACACTGAGGTTCAAGGAAAGTCGGTTTCGAAGGAATAGAAAAGTGTTTTTGTACAGACATCATTAAAAAAAAGTGAGAAACATCGATATCAACTCACATAAAGGAAGTTGGATGTGATATTATCTACTTCATCATCATCCTCTCCATTTATCGAGAAACGAACCGAGGAAGAACGGCAACGATCACTAAAAGAAGAGCATTTCACGACTAGCAGCTAAAAAATTTATACTTTCAGACCTGATTCTCTCCATCATCCAAGCAGCTACATCGGCGACCGTAGAAGTTTCCGACATGTCCACATCATCGACGATCAGTCTCATGAATTCGGTGATCCGATAGTGGAAAACGAACTGTACATGGTTTTTCATTCCTTTCTGCAACAGATAAGAAGGCAAAAAACAATTAAGCAAAATGGAAAAAAACACAGAGATTACTGGTACATCCAAGGATATAACATAGCACTTTGGTCCTCAAATATGTTAAGACAAATTTAACTCTTAATATTCTCTCTTTCTCTCTCTCTCTTCTCTTCTAGAAATATTAGCATCCTATTCCCAAGGGTAGCATAGTGGCAGTGATCCCGTTCATTACACGAACAGCACTACCCACGAAAGCTGACTCGACCTTGAACTGGGCCCGTCGAACCTCTTCTCTCTTCAGTCAGAAAATTGGTGTCAGACTTTTCTGGAGTAAGACGACCCCCTAAGACGCTGTAACGATCAAGCATGGTTTCCCAAGGCTTGCGGAAAGAATCGACTTGACCACTGTTCAGCTACGTTCGTGATGAAGATGAACAAATCCTTAAGCGGCATCCCAACCCACACAAAAAAAAACGCAGACCCTAGAGAAGGATAAATGCGGCGAGGAGACGTATCAAATGCAAGTGGTGTTGTGATCCGCTTCCATGTACCTCCCAAGCAAAGGAAACCACTCCTCATCCTCATAACTCCAACCCAGGCATGACTATATCAGTCAACGGTTCACGGCCAATTAGTCTAAGGCCAATAAACGAGTTTAAACAAGTCCAAGGAAACGTAGTGCAGTGATTTCTACGGATGTAAGGGAGCCATTATTGGCTTGGAACTGGCACAAATGAAATGCTGGACAAAGTGAGGCCACACGACACACGACAAATGCGCGCTCTCCAGGGCCAATAATTACTAGCCACATGGTTACGGATACTACCGAAAAAGGATTCAGATGCGCGGAACACATTAAGCCAAGGATTAATCGGCAAAATGAACGACTGATGCCGCATTTGGGGTTGGAAACCAAATAAGCTTGTTTGATTTTCCGATGGCAAACGATACACACAAATAGCGGAGGCTTCTGCTTACAACAAAAACCTTGTAATCCACGGTTTACCGTCCTCAGTAGCTAACTATGAAAAACTGACCATGCGGCCTTCTCTTATCCTAAATTGGTTCACCTCACCAGTGCAACTGGGTGGTGTTCCCACCCACTACACCCAAACATCCCGAATCAACGGTGATTAAAAAAAGTGTTTCACAGAACCAAGAACTGGTTTATTACATCGTAATGGTTAAATCAATATGTAGAATAATATACTACCAACAGCCACGAATTGACACATCAACAAAAACCAGCTCTTATAGGGCAGTTTAGGGCAACGATCAGAAGGTGTGGCGACCCAGCTGGCAGCGCACGCGGCCGCGTCAGCTTTTACGACCGCACCGCGGCGCGCATTGATCCGCAGCCGTGCCGCGCCGGCCGGCTGCGCAAACGGACGAGGAGGCGTGGCGTGGAACGGGCCTTCGCCCGGGGAGGTGGTCCTAGGCCGAGCCGGGCAGTGGCGATCGGGAGCCTCATTCGAGAGTGAATATGCGGCTGGCGACATCCTCACACATCCACCCGATGGCCTCCAGTAGATTCTCGCCGGTTATCGCACTACAGCCGTAAATTCGCCAGTGATGTGACCTTATCTCGTCCAACTCCAGTAACTGAAACAGATGCGATCTCGACTAAGCAAAGCCTGTCTTAATGTTGTTTTAAAATTACATATGATTTCATACGGGAAAAGACGAAATACATTACGAACAGTGTATTCTGTATATAATGTGGATATAACGTACACCGTTCATATAGATGCCGACCTATGGGGCTGTCAGCACATTGTTAGAGATGGTGATCTTCACGATCACGGTGCTGGCACCACACCACTCCAGGCTCACCAGACCCCTCATCCCTCTGTCGTCAGGAGATTCATGCCAGACTTGTCTGCCCCCAACTCACTCTCCGAAATCTACGCAGACCGCTCTACCGTAGCTACCTTAGGACTAGAGAGTGAATCGGCTCGATCGGTATTCAACGACCTTAATGACGGAAGGAAGAATACTCAAGCCGCAGCCAAACCCACACATAAAAAGTGGGGGGACCTTCGTGGATGATGAATGCGGGGGCACTAACCGAATGGAAAAAGTGCTGCGATCGGCGTAGTGGATGTGAAATGGTGGGCCGCGTACAGTAAAAAAGAAATGCGATAACCTTGTTTGAGAGGACAACTCCCTGGACATACTATGTATTTAAGCAGATTAGTTTCTATAAGATGTATATATATATATATATAATACATATGAACGTGTATGTACATACATATAGATATCAATGGATCACCCTCACAGACGCATCATATGCCGGTTAGCCGCAAGGCAATGTGATACGTCCCCAAGTGGCGGATGGAGAAGTTCATCGCGGAACAAAAGCGACCTTTGTTCGCCTGATACACAGTTAGATGGACCCAGGAATTGGACTCCTTTCTGCTGCGCCAATTTAGCCAATCCCTTGTGTATCTACGAGACGTATTATTTCATGCGCTCGTGTGTTCTCGTTTATACGGATTTTATTGCACGACTCGATTCGGTGAAAAGCCTGTAATCAGGTCACAGGGAAATATATGGGAGATGTTTAGGCGTTAAGAGGAAAAAGTCTAGCGGTATATGACGAGAACATTCTGAACGAAGTCCTATCCAAACGTGACTGGCAGATTAAAGAAGACCCGACCGAAGACTACAAGCTGCTTGTCGAAGGATTGAAAAGCTGTGCGAATTCGCTTCAGTTCCTCAGACAAGAAGATCGGACAGCATCTCCACCACTACTAAAGAGTTGCTCGAAAACAGAAGGAAACTGAAGCTTGATCCCACTGCAACACGCTTAGCGCAGCTAGTAATAAATGCCAGCTGCAG
>MQTX01000042.1:387352-419393 GCA_009735665.1 Angiostrongylus cantonensis | reverse complement strand
AGCTGAGGCACAACCAGTTGTTCAAAAAGGATTTTGCTGCATGGACCACATCCAAACCGTGTCCAGGGTCATCGAAGTCTGTCGGGAATACTACTTGCCTCCAGTCCTAACCTTTGTCGACTATGAAAAAGCGTTCGACAATGTCGAAATGAATGCAATCCTATCAGCGCTCGTCGACCAAGGAGTAGACCCGTCCTACATAAGAACTCTGCTCGACTGTTATCGGAACTGTACTACGAAAATACAGCTTTTCCATCGACCTCTTACCATACCCATAGGAAAATGGGTTCGATAGGGCAACACAATATCGCCAACGCTAAATAGTGAAGAATAAACGGACCTCATCACCCTGACTCCGAAGAGCCACCGATACGGCAGCGTTGGGTAGGACGAGTAAAGAGAAACTGCTAAATTTTCAGGGCCATTCTAAGATGCCAAAATTGCGGAAGACTAGGGTGACAGTCTGTACCTAAAATGCACACTGGCATCCAAGTCCTCGATATAAGGCTTGATCATGCAGACAAGAAGATCAATGTACGACGTCATCGGACTGACTGAGGCGAGAAGATGTCCCTCATTCCATCAAACGGTTGTTGGGGAGATGCTGTTCTTGACAATATCGACGAGGAATTCGATTGGTTCATTCAATATCTTCACGTTAGCGTTACGAAAGTTAAGAATTCCAAAGTCACCAAGAGACGTCTTTCTCCAGAAACTCTCGAGTTCACGCGTCAGCATGGAATTGCACAAGCTACAGGCAACCGCGAACTCGTGTCTGAACCTGCAAAACAGTGCAAATAGGCCATAACAGAAGATCTTAGAGAGAAAACAGTACCAGTTATGACCCAGATGCAGAGGATAGGTAAAGCATTCGCAAAGCTCATCGAAGCTTCCCCAACCACAAAACTGAGGTGATTGGCAGCCCAGACGGAACAGTTACGTTCACGATTACTACTTAGATCTCTTCGATAGCCACGCCCACTCCCCGTCATATGAAATAAAAGAGGATAGATATGTTGCACCACCGATTCTCCCTGCCGAAATCCGTCATGTTATTTCGTCGGTGAAAAATCAAACACCTGGTCCGGAAAGGATAAAACCGGAATGCCTGAAGAACCTTCCACAAATCCTCATAAACACACCGGCTCGGTTCTTCACACGTTACTTGTTTGAAAGCAAGATCCCTACTGAGTCGAATCCCAGCAACACCGTGCCACTGTTCAAGAAGTATAAACTCCACGATATCAGCAACTATCACTCACTCTGCTTACTGTATGTCGTCTACAAACTTTTCACTCGAATCAACCTAAACAGGATTGACATGACACTGGACGAAGCGCAGCCATATGAGTAATCAGTGTTCCGAGAAGGATTCAGTACAGTGGACCACATCCAGACGATAACAAGACTCCGTTGATTTAAATATGACTTCTGAGCCAGTTGAGATCGAATCAATCACAGAAGTCCTGGACAGTTAGTGTTGCCTATAAAGATTCCTACTAACCTGGATAAAAAGTTCACAATCAAGATATCATCAGATATCACCATTCCATCTATACAGCGATATTGACATCGACGTCAAAAGAGCGATTACAGAAGGCAATACCATCTCGCAAAGGTTATTTACCGCCACCCTCAAGTACGTCATGCGAACACTGGAATGGGACGAAATGGGAGTGAAAGGGAAGTGAAAATCGATGGCAGGAAATTACAGCACCTTCGCTTGTGCTGATGACATCGTCCTTATAACATTAAAAATTATCCGAACGGAATGAACTCCTTCTGGCTTTGATAAAGGCTGTGGAAGGACTGATCTTCGACTAAGTCTCATATAAACGATGTTCATGAAAAAATGATTCGTTTCGCTTGTCTCAATCATGCTCAACGGCATGAATATCTCTGGACACTCTAGCTACATCTATCTAGGTTGGAAAATCAATTTGATGAACGACTTAGCTCTAAAGTCCAGCAGAGGGAAACAAGCAGCTTAGTGAGGTTTCAAGAGCATCAAGGATGTAGTGAAGAGAACAAGGAACGCCCCACTCTGTGCCCACCTCTTCGACTCAACGGTTCTTCCTGCCCTAACTTATGCGTCAGAAACCTGGTCGCTACCTAAGCAGGATGAAAGATCACTGAGCGTTATCGAACGCGCAGTCGAAAGGACGATGTTAGGAGTATCCCGTTTCACACAAGTAAGGGATGGGATCCGAAGCTCCGACCTACGTCAACGATCAAAAATCAAAGATACCGTTCAATAGGCCAAACAGTCAAAGACAGGGTGGGCCGGACACGTAATGCGTATGAATGATAACCGATGGACAAGAGCTGTTAGTGACTGGATTCCTCGAGATGTCAAACGTACTGCAGGAAGACCACCGACCCGATGGTCGGAGTTCTTCACGAAGAGCCTAGAAGAAAGATATGATGCTGAACGAGTCCCTAAAGCGAGCAGAACCCAATGGGCTACTCTTGCACGCGACAGGGAAAAATGGACGATTTACTGGCGCCCGCTCGAGTCACTCGACGATCAACGGGACTACAGGTGATACAGGTGGCACCCTTATACAAGTGTAAAAAGCAATTAACATGTATCGCTTCGCAATACAGCAGTAAACGGCACTCTTAAAAGAGTGTTTGAACTGCCCAATCCTCAGATGATGTGGGAAGTACTACGCTCAAAGGAAAAGGTTGGCAATGGCACAGCAACTAGCACCAAGTCTTGCCATTGCTTTCACATCTCAAAAAGCACTAGTATTCTATTTCTGGGTATTGCCCTACTGTAGATATAGCGACGATTTCAGGAACCGACTTTCCTTTAACTTCGGTATGGCTAATCAACGTATATTCCTATGCTAACATAAGATTGATAAAAACTTCCAGCGTCCCGAGTTCCTTGACAATAGAAGAATAATAGAATGAATATCACACAAATGAAGGAAATGGTCCAAAGTTCAGCCCTGCAAAACGGCCAAAAATCTAACTTTATCGTTCCATACAAACTGTGGACGGTAACGTCAATCAGCTGTACTTGCAGCTGCAGTTGTTTTGGAGATCATGGGCACCATGGACAAATGAAATCACCACCATGGACGATGGCTGCTAAGCAGAGAAACACATGGAAGATATGATGTGGTCCGCAAAACGTGTCAAACTAATGCAATAGAAAAATCGAAAGCTAGCAAGCAACAGCATGAACTACTTGGGCGACGCGATACCTAATGTTTGTTAGAATTGGAAACAATTCGAAGGTCCCTTATTATCGAAACGAAATCAAAACAAAGTGGATGGAATTTGAGGTATATTGATTAACACAAAGAATCACAATTCTACTTTCAATAGACAGACACAAGGACATCGAATCTACTTTTGCAAATATCTATTCATTGCATTTAAATATTGTTCTATTCTAAACTCTACTTCTTGAAGAAATCGAGGTATCGCAGAAGCCACCAAGTCGTCTAGCCCTTCTTTACATAAGCTATAGTCCCGCAGTGCTTTGCTGTCTTGCTGTAATTGGCGAATGGAGAACAACAATATCGACCAACCCATGAACTTCGTAAGCTCTGAGACAGAGACATGTTCATTTTAAGCCCGTGCTACGAGGAAATTAATGCAGTGAGCCACGGAATAGCTGGTGAAAACAAATCATTCATGTAGTAATGTATCAGTAACAATGCCCCATAAATCGGCGAATCAACCGATAAGAAACGATCAAACCTGTGGTTTGGCTGGCCATTCAACCGGATCAGAACAACACATCCAATCATGGAGGCTTTTTCTTACTTTTCATCCACAACACCAAAACGGAGCTACTTTAAACCCTTTTCAAAACTAGAGATCAAATAATGTTTTACATTACCAAGCGCAAAAAAAACCCACGTATGGCCAATTAAACAATGGAACCACTATTATCCATAAGGAGAGTACCTCCTCAATAAATATTAGTAGCACAAACTTTGTAGTCCCCATATCCACTACCTACGACGTGCACTTACATAGAGCTTATTACCGAGACATTACATTGCTTGGCTATTCTTCGTCTTCAAAGTTCCACACCACAAAAACACCAGTGATCAATCGCTACTCACCAAAATGAGCGGTTGTCGAAGGTGAATTAAAAACATTCTGTGGTCATTTGGAAAAACTGGTCGCCCCGTTTCACAAAACCTTACATAAATGTTGCTGGAAAATTTAACAACAAAAGGAAAAAGTAGGTGATAGTACACACAGGATCAGAAAAATTGGAATATGAGAACGGAATGCGGAAGAAAACGGATTCATCCATAGCCTTCCTCTTCCATGTTGGTTCATTTTCAGCGAAAAAGTAGAAGCATTACCATTGGGCATAAGAACCATCAGGTACGATTCATGCTATGAGCGAACGCATCCTCAGAAAGAAAAGACCTTGTCTGATCGACACCTTTATATTACCACCTTTCCGTCATAGATGTGATCGGTGTCTTCGTGCAAAATTCGCCGAACACAGACAAGTGACAAGAACATTCTTAACAAAGCTTCTTTCCCTTATGTGATTGACAGATCAAGAAAGACCCGATCCAAAACTACGAGGTACTCATTTGAAAAATCAAAAGTTATGCCAAACACCTATTATTTACTCAATGAAGAATTCATTGAATCGAATTTGAATTGCATGTTTAACACTATGGAGTTGATTTAGAAAAAAGCAAACAAGCGTATTCTACAGTTGAGAACAAGCTCCATCTGCGGAAAATCTTGGAAGACCAACTTGCATCGGTAGAGGGAAAGATGGTTCTTGAAGACCACATAAAACTGACCAGTCTAGAGAAGTCCTACCTAGTGCTCACGAATATGAAGTGCTGCTAATAATACTGTTGGACTAAGAATGAATTTCTAACACATCTTCCATTATACGCAGTTTACACTGGAAAAGAACTCCATGGCAGCACGAGATGATTCCGTAGCGCGGTTCCTTCGAGATGGAGTCCACAGACAATACGCATTAATTACAACCCACATATCAATACTGCTTCAATCCTTGGTAACCTGCATAGAAAATGTCACAATTAGAGTCATCGCAACAACAGCCAGCTTGTTGGCTATATTTTACTTATCACGGACACTACTTACTACCACGAATTGGGCACATCACGAATTTCAGGTGAGTTCAATAAGCAGAGTTCTAAACGAATGTCATACCAACCACAACATGGAAAAGGTGGAAGCGCCGAAACGTTGGCCAAATAAAACCTTTGTAACGACCTCGCGTTAGCTTAATAACACAAAGAATAGTGACAATCTGATAGTTCTCTGACAATTCGGTAGCAATTAGCTTAAAAAATATCTAAATAGTTTCTAGGCTTACTTAGGTAGTCAGGCAACCAATGCTCACATGTACAAGCCTTACCACATTTTTCATTTGTTTCAGTGGCTCACACTCGTCAACCATAGTTGCAGCCGTGTTTGCAAGCTAGTTCGATTGCAAGTTAAGAAACTGCTTTCTCTGTTTACTGACATGTTCACTGCTGCTTTGGGATAATTTCATCAAGGATCCCAAAGTAGCTATGAATGATTTTGATATGGACAGGTTCGTCTTCACCTCAGGTTGTCGATAAGCGCTGTGGAACAAAATCGGAGAGTTTTGCTGTTTCGCGACTACGATTCGCAGCGACTTCTGCAGCAGCAGCGATTCTTGGGACTAGTTGACTGGAAGAATTCTAGACGGTGTAGCATACGGACTCCGTTTTCGATCAATTAGCATTCCTACATCCTTTTTCTAAAGAGATCCACTTGTGGAAACAGAGGCTGAACAATGTGTGATAACACCGTTCAACATGGATCATGACGAACGGAATCATACAGTATTGTCCACACATAGAATAACAGTAATTTTGTCAAACTTCTCCGCAAAACACTGATGCATCAGTACCTTGTCATTTCGCTGAATAATTAATATTGTGGGAGGCTGGGAAAAAAATCTCACTTATTATAATTTTTAACTAGAAAAAATAGTTGAAACACTTCAACAAATGGATATATGAACAGATCTTTCATAAAAAGGATATGCAGCGCAGCAAAACAGGGTGCCTCTGATAACCACTCAGAGATTTCTTAACATGAACGTTTCGTTCCATTTCATGACAGCAATCCAAGCGAGAACTACCAAAAGTTGAGGATCGTCCCAGTACTTTACTTCCTTTTAGATAGTTGTACTATTCCAATGCATTTCTTTCCTCGTTGTAACCCGGATAGAACAATATGGGAAAGCTAAACTCACAAAAGAAATCAATGGAAGCAAACTAAAAGGTGATAGCGTTCTTTCAGTGTTACAAACACTGGGTTATGCATGAGCAGGACAGAGTAGAAGTCTGCGGAAAATTGCAAAAAGAGAGCATGGTGCAGAATTTTGTGTGAGAAATAAGCAAACGTTAGGAAAATAAAAATCCAAAGATGGGTCGACAGCAGTGGAAATCCTAGTGGGAATAAGCGGAAATGTTCTCACTACCAGAAACAATTGGAAAGTGGAAAGCTAAAGGTTAATAGGCTGATTTAGCTAATTTCTGGGTAATTTCCACTTATAAGCTAGTGGAAATGCTACAGCGGTACCAGGTCTCGACTCATATAATACAACCACAATGGTCCTGAGATATTTTCAAAACCTCGGACCGCAGGTCTCTGCATCGGGGAAAAACAGGCAGAGAGGAAAGCAAAACGAAGGACACGCATGGAGTGATGGTGAACGTGGTAGCCCCGGAAAGGGTGCTTTCGTTCCCCACCGCAGACACCTGCGGGCCCAAATTTTGCAAATTTCTCAGCAGCGCTGTGATTGTACCACACATAATACGTTGTCATACAAAATTGCAATAGGCAGTAAATAAAAAAGCTAACGTGATATCAATTAAATAATGTTTAGTGAAGAGATAAATGGTACCTTAGCAATATCCGCAACCCGTTGAGCACTATGTAGGTCTTGCTTATTAGCGAGCACAAGCAACGAGGCTCCCAAGAGACGTTCTTCCCTTAGAAGAGACTTTAACTCATCACGGCATGCAAGTAAACGCTCTGAAAACAACGAATCAGCCGGATTAGTTTCATGGTGAAAAAGCACGATGAATAAGAGACGGATTGTGCCAAAAGAAGAACAGCGAGAGTTTTCGGTCGTCCAAAACAAAAGCCATATTTCCATCGCGAACCATTATGAAATTCCCGATATAACTTGTGCCGCCATAAATTATTTCACTCTATCCAATGGAAGGGCGCGTGTGTCGCAGTGGTTGAAGGCGCCACTGCGACACACGTGGAATCGATCCCCGCGCCCACGGTCCGCCATGCCTTCCATCTCTCCGGGATCGGTAATTGTTACCATACTTGCCTGGGAGGATAGCAGCACTAGCTTTACACACCGGTGGGTCACCGCGAGTCCTTGTAAGGGTCAGATATCCATTCAGTCACCTCCAAACAATGCTTAATGAAGTCGATTGCATGGCGCATCCCACAGAGATTGATCAACGCCGAGAGCTTCATCCTTCATTTTTTATTCAATGAAAGGAAATGGTAAACTTTTAATTCTATATGAGGTTGAACACTAAACACAGCACGATTTTTTGAACCTAAAGTTTTCAAAACCTCCTAACGGTTTACCGCCTCAACGTGGCTGAGTGGTGTTCCTGGGTGTCGGGCTGAGATGTACAGCAGGAGGATTCGCCCCTGGCAGGGTCTCCCACGCTGAGGAGAAGTCAAGCGTTTCCACCAGGAAACCAAATTAAGAGTAAGCCAATACCAGGATCCACCACCGTCCCGCTATTAAACCAGTAACATGGTGGTAAATCTCCCTCTGATCCACAAAGGCGGTGAACGGCTGTGATGGTGTAACGAACTAGGGCAGACTTTGAGCAGGTTGTCCTCTGGACTCCAGGGAACCACAATGGCTAAACCAACAAATCTCTGAAAGATTATGATTATGCTGGGGCCCGCACAGCTAGTGATGACGGGTGGTTCAAGTATCCAAGTAAGTATTTCCTAGTGGATAATGTTGTTTTTGCAGAAATTTCTCTTATTAGAATGTAAACCATCTCAACAGAAATACACCGACCTGTTCCAAGAAACCACGGATCTCCCACATATGAGCGATCACGAGCCGGTTAGTCGTGAGGCTACGTGGCGCGTCCCCGGATGGCGGACAGTGGTTTAATCGCGAAACAAAAGCGACCTTTGTTTCCCTGAGACGCAGGTGGATCCAGGGGATGGGCTTCCTGTTTCTGCTGCGCCGATTTGGCACATATTTTCTGTATTTGCTAGGCGTATTCATGCATGCGTGTGTGAGTGCGTTCTCGCTTTATGCGGATTGTATTCTACTAATCAATTCGGCTAAAATCCTGCAATCAAGTGACAGGTAAGTATATGGGAGGCGGTTGGGAGTCGTCTCCAACAAATAAGCTTCATGTCCACTTTGGGAGAGCCTGGCAAGCTACCCGTGAGTATAACCAGCACACACGTTCAGAACCCAGCAAACAATACGTGAGTATCAAAATGCTAAACACAGTAAAAAAAAAATGGGTCTCATTCCCTTGACCCCTAAAGAGCCCCAATTTCGCAGCGTTGGGGAGGACGAGTACGGAGAGGTTGCTAAAATCTCAGGGCCAAGGGAAGCTGCCTGGATGGAGAACTATGATGACGATCTGTCCCTACAATGCACGTACACTTGCATCCGAGTCCTCGATAGAAGACTTGCTCATGAAAGCAAAAATGATAAGATATGACGTCATCGACCTGGCCGAGACGAGACGACGCCACCCATTCAACGTCGTCTATAACACTGGAGAAGAACTGTTCCTCGGAACATGCGACAGTAGAGGCGTAGGCGGTGTCGGCGTTCTCGTCAACACGAGTTTGTCCATGAACATCGATTCATTGGAACAGCTTACAACCCGAATCGGACGTTTACGATTAAAAAGATGTGAATCAACACCGGCTTTGACAAACTTCGTCGTTTACGCGCCAACATCAAACTATGACGAAGAAGAAATTGAAGCGTTCCACATGGACTTGGAGAAGTTCCACAGAGAAGACCATACATTCTTCAAGATCATAATTGGATATATCAATGCCAAGATCGGACCAAGAAGATCGTTTGAGGAATGTCACATTGGGACCCACGGATTAGAATGGAATGAACAGAGTGCGCGGCTCTCTGAGTTTATCACAGCGACCAAGACCATCCATGGTAACTCTCAATTCCAGAAGCCTCACCGTCAACGCTGGATGTGGGAATCTCCCAATGGAGAGTACCATAACGAAATAGACCACATCATAGTAAATAGAAAGTTTTGCCTAACCGATGTCGCTGTTGTCCCAAAATTCTAAACGGGATCAGACTATCGTCTCCTTCGTGCAAGATCTTATTTATCGCGAGAAGGAGAAAAAGCCGCCAAATTCAAAAACCGAAGACCCGGAACCACCACAACCTGGGACTAATTCAACTCATTAGTCGGCTGTTGGGAAGATGCCGTTGTCGATAACATCGACGAGAAATACGATGGGCTTATTCAACATCTTCACGTTAGCGCCATGAAAGCTGTGAGTTCGAAAGTCATCAAGAGACGTCTGTCTCCAGAAACTCTCGAGCTAATACGCCAGCGTGGAATCGCACGAGCTGCAGGCAACCGCGACCTAACGTCCGAGCTTGCGAAACAATGGAAACAGCCGATAAAAGAAGATCCTAAAGAGAGAAGAGCAGCAGTAATGGTTGAAGCTGCAGAGCCTGGGAAAAGCATTCGCAAAGTCCGCCGAAGCTTCGCCAACTACAAGACCAAGATGATTGCACTCCGACGCCCAGACGGAACAACAACAGCGTCCAGAAAGGCAATGGAGAAAATCATCCACGATTACTACTTAGATCTCTTCGATAGCCACGCCCACTCCCCGTCATATGAAATAAAAGAGGATAGATATGTTGCACCACCGATTCTCCCTGCCGAAATCCGACATGACATTTCGTCAATGAAAAATCGAACAGCACCAGGTCCGAAAAGGATAAGGTCAGAACATCTGAAGAACCTTCCGCCAGTCCTCGTAAACACACTGGCTCGGCTCTTCACATGTTGCCTGTCTGAACGCAAGGTCCCTAATCAGTGGAAGACCAGCAATACCATGCCGTTATTCAAGAAGGACGACCTACACCATATAGGCAACTATCGCTCAATCTGGTATCCCGTTTCACACAAGGGATGGGATCCGAAGCTCCGACCTACGTCAACGATCGAAAATCAAAGATGTCGCCTATACGCCAAACAGTCGAAGATAAGTTGGGCCGGACACATAATGCGTATGAATGATAACCGATGCACAGGAGCCATTATTGAATGGATTCCTCGGGATGTCAAACGTACTGCAGGAAGACCGCCGACGCGATGGTCAGAATTCTTCACGAAAAGCCTAGGAGAAAGATATGATGCTCGACAAGTCCCTAGAGCGAGCAGAACCCACTGGGCTACTCTTGCACGTGACAGGGAAAAATGGAGGATTTAGTGGCGCCCACTCAAGTCACTCGACGATCAACAGGACTACAGGTGATACAGGTTCCGAGAAATAAACCAATACAGCTCGGACTTATTCTACTCAAAATAACGAACACATTACCTACCTCATTAATAACATGAACAAACATTAACTAATAACATAACAAGTAACGCGACCAGCTTCTAACATACACTCGTACAACAGTCGTTATTGGTGCTCTAGCCCGAACCAAGCCCCCATCCTTCGGGGTCGGCAAATTGATGCCACACTTACCACGGTAAGTTATGCATACAAGCAGTACATATCATATCCAAAAGAGATAGATCAGCGCTGAACGAATCCCTCTGGGTTTTTTTTAAACGCCTGAACATCTTTCTTTTCTCTTCAGCCTTACATGCTTGGTTTAATATGTTTCACGATACGTCAACGGTTTCTGTGATGCGAACTACCTCAGACGACGGAATTACTGGATGAAAGTACCTTCATACACTTAACTGGACACTAGGTGGGCCCGTCCTCACTGCTCGTGCTGCCCCCAGCATAATTTCCATGCCCCATAGATTTGCTGGTTTACCCATTGTGGTTTCCTAGAGTACCAAGAAGATCCACGCCAAAGTGTGTCCCAGGTCTTCACTACTACAACCAATCGCCGCCCTTGTGCCTCAGAGGGAGGTTTGCCACCATGCGAGTAGTTCGATACCAGGACGATGGTGGATCCTGGCATTGGTTTACTCTTAGCTGAGCTTCCTGGAAACGGAAAACGCCGGACTACTTCGCAGCTTGGAAGGCCTTGCCGTAGCGATGATTCCCCCGCAGTACTTCAAAGCGCGACGACCAGGAACTCCTCTTAGCGACAATGCGGCGGAAAACCGTTGGGAGGCTTCATATACTTACTTTAGTGATATTTCGAGTGATACGAAAGCATGCGGATTAGACGAAAGTGCAAGGTATCCATGAGTCATTCGTCAGATTAGAACAAAGTGGAAAGTCAGAATTTAGGAAAACATCAAAAGCTAGCCTTCGTCTCCGGAATCCACCACCCATATCAGCGCATCTGTTTGTTCAAAATAATTGCGCCAGTAGGAACGCAAGCTTTTCTGGCCTCCAACGTCCCAAAAATTGATGGTAAATCCTTTGAACTCCACGGTCATAATGTTGAAACCTAAAAAGAATGGTTCACTAGGACAAGTAGAGAACGGCATGCATACGAGAAATCGAACAACAGATACCGAGAGTTGGCTCCACGGAAGTAAGATCCTCTCCAAGAAACTTCTTTGTAACAGTAGTCTTCCCAGCATTGTCCAAACCGAGAATTAAAACACGAATTTCACGCTCTTTCTCCCTTTGCTTCCGCAGTATTGTCAGAAGGCCCATACTCGGCAAGGACTTAAAGAGGCACTGAAAACTTACAGTGAAGAGGACAAATACCGAAATATTTCAAAATCGAAACGAAATACAACGGAAAAATCTTCCTTAGAAAAAATTTCAAATAGTAAGAAACGCGGCTTTCTTTTGGAGATACGAAAAGAACTGGCCGTAATCACACAAAGCAACTTCGATCGCAATCATTAGGTAAAAATTGGTAGATATCTAATCGAAACAACCGTTAGGAGGTAGTTAACAGTCAGTGCAGTTCAACAATTTTGACAGTTTTAGCTGGAGGAAATGAAGGTGTAGTAGCTGTAGTCACGTCTAAACACAATATTTTAAATTATGGGCTGATGACGCGTGTGGTTGCAATGTTCGGAGGCGCCCTGCAATACACATGGGTTCGACCCCATCGCTCTATGCCCACCAAGCCTTCCATCCTCCCAGGGTCGCCTAATTGGTAGCAGACCTGTGTGCGAAGGTGGCACCACCGGCTCGAAACATACATTGGTCGGCCACCACGAGTCATTGTAGAAGCCAGATATACATTTAATCACTTCCAAACGATGCTTAATGAAGTCGAGTGCATGGCGCATACCTCAAGAATTGATCATCACCAAAGCTTTATCCTTCTTTATAAGCTGATTAAACTGATAGAATCTGACTTGCACTCATTCCTCGTACTTATATTCCGGGCATTCCACACGTGGACAACAGCACAGAAAAGTTGCTAATATCAAACACCATATGGTATTTCGGGTTATTCAGCCTATGTGACTGAGTGCATATGTGGCCTATACAATGACTCCGCAGTAAACTACCGATTTATCAAGTCAATGTTGCTATCCTTCCAGACAAGTTTGGCACCAATTTACAGACCTCTGAGAGATGGAGAGCTTGATTAGCGGAATTAAACCAAAGATCCACATGTGTGTTGCGGGACACCTCTAACCATTACGCTACACGCGACCGCTACAAGCTTTTGCGCTTTGCCCGGAAGACATAAGCTGGCGTAAACGCGCTTTTACTAAAGACCTTGGTCTCCCATCTAGCCAATCCTTGTCAACTTCAGTCCTAGTGCTTCCGAATCGAATCGGTAGCGTTGCAGAAAGCGAAGTGGCCGCACCGTATAAGAAGGAAAAACTGATTTGCAGCGATTATGTGTTTTCATGCTGAATTACCACCACTTTTGATTATAACTTCTTTTATCTATGTTTTTGAATTCACTGAGAGACTTGATTTTGCTCTAACAATCTAGAACTCCTGATGAGGTTGTCGTCAACTGATGAGCAGTGAGTATAGGATTTCATCGCCGAACTCCACGCTTCCGTTGCGTTGGATAAACATGTTACTTTTCATTATTTCACACGACACCTCATGGCATATTTTTTGGATCCAAGCACCTCGCATTTGGTTTGTTTCCTCGCATCCATCATCCGAGAAGGTCTTACTTGTGGGTTCCGCGGTTGATTGAGGCGACCTTTCGTCACGAATGTCGTTGAATACTGATCGAGTCATTTCTGCCTGGACTCGTAAGATTGAGCGTTCCGACTTAGACCACAGAACTATACTGAGATATTTGCAGAACTCCGGACCGCAGATCTCCTCAGTGGGGAAGAAACGCCCTATTACCCTTCTCGGGGGCTAACGCGTTCAAGACCACACCATGTGGCAAACCTCGACGAAAAACCATGAGCTTACAGAATCTGATCAGAAAGATCATTTAGCTAGAAATAAGTCTTCGTGACGAATAGGGTAAAAATGGTTGCACAAAAACACAGAATAGTTCAATCGACCAGGATGCAGAGAGGAAAGGCAAGTGGGGGACATTTATAGGCTTTACTCAAATCACTCGACGATTACATGTGATGCACATGAGAAACCCCAATATTTGAATCACAGTCTTCCAAGAATAACTATGCGCACTTTAGTGAAATTTCCTACCTAATCATATCCAACCGGCTAGCTGGAATTCTCCTGTGGAGTACCGAAAAATCTGAGTTAGAACATTCTGCCGTCACTGCGCTAGGAAGCCGCAGGCACTTGCAGATCCAAGCCACGCTAGCCGTCATGCATTTAGGATTCTTTTAAGATGGCAGTGACTCTTGGCACAGGCATTTCCTCTTTTCCCTTACACCTTGGCTGAGTTTCACCGAGAATGAATCTAACTTTGCTAATCGTTTTTGGACACTCAAAATCGTCGTAAGCAATGCAGTGAAACCGTCCAGAGTGCTACAATCAGACAATTACTTACTCGGATACTTGGACGACCCGTCCCTACTGGTTCTGCGGGCACCGCATAATCTCCACTTTTCGGTTTTACTGGCATAACTGATGTCTCCCTGGAGTCCCGAGATCAGCATAGCCTCGTCTGTAGTCTGCCTCATGTCTTCACCACCTAAGGCACTCGCCGCCGTTGTGGATTAGAGGGATATTCGCCACAATGTGACTAGTATGATACCAGGATTTGGTGGATCTCGCTATTGGTTTGCTCTAAGCTGGTCTTCTTGATGGAAACACTTGATACATCGTAGCCCTGCACCCAGAAACACCTTTCAGCCATGATGAGGGGAGGTGAACCGTCGGTATTATAATTCAGCTATGGGAAATGAAAGCGTAAAAGTGACCCCTGCTTTGATGTATAATGACACACCGTTCGGAAGAAAAAAAAAACATTGCTGAAACATATACGGTGAAAACAAAACTACACGTCATGCATTAATTTCAGAGCAACCATAATGTAACACAGTCATGCGTATTTCAAATTGTCTCAAATAACATCAGATTTCCTTTGTCAAACTAACTGACTTTAAGAGATAGCGGCGAAGGTTTTCCACTGCGTGGAGCTATTCTTCGAGGTGGCTTATCCCTTTCTCAGTATGTCTATCCACTGTTCAACCAGCTCAGAGCATAGCACATCTGTCCCAACATATCAGCGTCGGAAATTCTGAACTTTGTACAGATTACGTGGAAGGCGACAAGTCTCCCGCTCCTGATTCCATTGACTAAAACTTTCCCGTGATGTATTTCGAGTACAAGTCGTGAAATGTGGAAAATAGCTGTGCTAGAACAGTTGCCAATAAACTAGCACTGTTCTTCTTAGTAACTAATGCTGGCGCAGTCTTCTAGCCTTCTAGATACAACCAAACGAGCTGTGTACAACAATAGGGAGACCGAATCAACATAATAGACTTCTTTCATTTCCATATCATCATATTGCTCATTTCTATACCACCTATTTTTGAAACATCAGTTAACAAGGTCCATTCTTCCTGAAGCCTAAAATTGATATCTCCGTATCATGTACGAAAGAAAGTTTAGTAATTCGGAGCACAACACTTTCGTTAAGCCTCGGTATAAAAGATCAATCACCCTGCTTTATTGATTACATAACACGAGGTTGTAGCCATATTTATTCCAATAGGATTTCCACTTCTTCACCTTCCTTAGAAGCGATGATATGAGTCGATGTCTACAGTTATTCGTCTTCTCGATGTGGTGTCTTTGTCGTCGCATCGAGCCGGATCTTCTTTAGTGAAGTATGAGGCGTAAAAAAACAGTTTATTATCACCGAACAATGACGAGTATCGACAACAACAGCCCTGTGCATTAGAGCATCGCCAAATGAATATGCCTCATTCCAGAGATCCTTCACTAAAGAAGATCCGGATCGATGCGATGACGAAGATACAACATCGAGAGAGCGAACAACCGTGGACATGGACTCAGATCAGCAGCTCCGAGAAAGACGAAAACGCCAACAACCTCGTGCTAGCTCAGTAGTGAAGCAAAATAATGTGAACGTTTTAGAAAACATCGGAAGTGCTCACACAATTTATAACAGTAGCAACATGATATGAATATGAAGTAACAAAAGAAATGGAAGGAAAGCCGCTAATAAGAAAACCGAATCCCAACAGCAATTAAAATACATATGTGAATATAAACCCTATTAATAGATGGCTCTTTGACTGTAATCTGTTGATGAGTTGACGAGGACTTGTCCAAAACAGACTGGAGTCAGTTGCTCGGCCTGAAACTAGGTAGTAGGTGTTAAATTTCGACTCCACATGTTTCCTTAATAGAAGCTGCACAAACCAATAGAACAATAAGAGTCATGCCATGCAATAAAGATGAAATTGAAAATTCCCGAAAAAAAAATTCGTAAAAAATGTCGTAAAAGTACTATTTAAGACTAACACAGCCTGTTTCGCGGAAAAATAAAGGATAAGCTCTCGGCGTTGACTCATTCCCGAGGGATGCTCCATGCATTCGGCTTCACCAACCGTCGTTAGAGGTGAGTGAACGGCTACCCGGCTTTTACAATGAGTTGCGGTGGCCTACTGATGCATCGAGCCTATCGAGCCAGTGCTGCTATCCTCACAGACAAGTCTGCTACAAATTTGCCGACTCAAGAGAGATGGTGGACTTGGTGAGCTTGGGTCGCAGTGATCGATCCCATGTGTTTTGCAGGGCACCTCCGGATGCTGCGCTACACGTGCCCCTTATAGTAAAATAGAGCCAGTCAAATAATAGTAATGCGGATAATTATTTGGCTAACAAACTTCTAAGACTACATGAATTTACCTGGTCCATTCAACTTTGAGAACCATATGGTACTTACGAATCCCGTTCAGTTTGGCAATTGCTCTCTCTGCATCCTAAACATACGACGTTCACTATGTGTTACATAATATGAACTCCAATTTTTAAAAGTGTAAAGGGATGCAACAATGGGAAGAGAACTCAAGGACCTCTCGCATTTCGTAAGTGACAAAGGCAAATCCCTTCGGTTGATTCGTCAACTTGTCTCGAGCGATAAACACACGCTTAATAAATGTATCATTAATGTAAGTAAAAACGGCCAATGCAAAGGTCACAGCAAAAAAATCGCAAAAAGCTCACCGACACTTTTCCGATAGCAGCAAACAGCTCTCTAAGCTCTGCCTCTTCCATATCCTGAGGTAGGTTTGTAACTCGGCATGTATTTTCGTCGGACCTTAATGGAAGAAGATAGTCTCGTCCGTAAACATAGAACACGAATTTCACCCAAGCGAAATTCCAGGCGTATGAGGTGACAAAGTTGTATCATTTTACTGATATACCTTCTGCAAGAAAATAAATAAACGATGTTAATATAAAGACTGTTCATTACAGAATTAGCGCCTCTATAACTTAACTACCTGGATAGCTGGATGGTCTGTCTTCACCGTTTGTGCGGGTCCCAGCATACTTTTCGTTTTTTCGGAATTTTGCTGGCTTAGCCACTGTGGTTCTCTGGAGTTCTGAGATCAGCCTAGCCGAAGTCTGACCCAGGTCCTCACCACCACAAGCAGCAGCCGCCTTTGTGGATCAGAAGGAAGCTTCCCACCATTCCCCCGCTGTATATCGCTGCCCCACACCCAGGAACACCTCTAAGCCACAATGAGGCCACAAACCGTTATAAGAAGAGCCTCTATAACGCGAACAGGAATTCTAATACGACATGAGAAGATCGGTGGTCAAGAGAATACGAATTCAAAACTACCGGCGGTCTCCCTGTCGAGCATCTCCACGCATACCAGGAGCGACGTATCGACCAATACCTGGACCCACACGCTCCTTTTCTGCTGATTCAGCAGGATCGATTTCTTCCTCCACTTGATACATCTCCTAAAATAAATTAAGGGTTGCATTAGTCAAATAAATAACGCTAAAGCGCATTGTTAAAGTAAACAACTGAAAACAAGTTCAGTGTCATTTGAAATTTTTACCTTATAGGGACAGTTAGTACTCCAGTGATCATTTCCTTTGCAATGACGACAATGTTCCCGGCTAGTGACCTTGGCCTAAAGTTCAACGTCATAAAGAAATTTTTCCCACTTATAAATTTTTAGCAATTCCTGAATGCTATCGCATGTTGACGTCCCAGGTATATATCGACTATAACTTCTTAAAAATCATATTAAATGAGACCTATGTACTAGTGAGGCAAAAACGCACTGTTTGCTTGTCTTCTTGAACATCAAGGATCTGTTCTCCAGCACGATTCCTTGTAAACTGCATTTCTACCTCTTCAGCTACGTAGGTGGTAGAAATCTACAAAAACTCTGAGATACTTCCAGAGTATTACTACGTTGCAAATCAAATAAATTAATAAACAAAGGATAAAAATAAGTTTGAAAAATCGACCAGCCGTTTAACACAACTATAGAGTTGTTATTCTATATCGCTCTACACGGTTCATCGCCTCATCGTGGCCGGAAGGTGTTCTTGGATATAGAGCCTGAGATTCATCACCCGATAGGGCCTCCCAAGCTGACAAGGAGTACGGCGTTTCCATCAGGAAGCCCAGTTAAGAGTAAACAATACCAGGATCCACCACCGTCCTGGTATCGAACTAGTCGCATGGTGGCAAATCCCTCTCTGATCCACAAGGGCGGCGACTGCTTGTGATGGTGACGATCTGCGGCAGACTTTAGCTAGGCTGATCTTGGTACTCTAGAGAACCACAATGGCTAAACCAACAAAACTCCGAAAAAATGGAAGTTATTCTGGGGCCCACACATCTAGTGAGGACGGGCCACCCAAGTATCCGAGTAGGTAAGTATTCTATACCACCAGTGGAACTAAAGGATAAAGGATAAAGCTCTCGACATTGATCAATCCCTGAGGGATGCGCCATGCATTCGACTTCATTAAGTATCGTTGGAGGTGATTGAATGCATATCTGGCCTTTACAGTGGTCTCGCGGTGGCCTGCCGATGTATCGAGTCAGTGCTGCTATCCTCCCAGACAAGTCTGGTACCAATTTGCCGACCCCGGAGGGATGGAATGCTTGGTGGGCCACGGGCGCATTCCACGTGCGCGTTGCAGTGGCGCCTCCAACCACTGCGCCACACGTGCCCCTATCAGTGGAACTACAGAGAACTATAAGAAAAGCTCCTGAAGAAAACTGATAAAGCATTGCTTCAATAAGTGATATAGAACGAACAGAATAAGCGAACCTGTGGTCCCGGTGGCTCATCACGGCACGCGCCAAATTTCGAGAGCTTTTTTCGCTCGGCGACTACGCGTGGCACATTTTTAGTTATCACCTTAAACTGCGTAACGACCTAGAAAACACGTACTTTGATGAAAACGCACTCACTGTTATTAGTGTTTATAACCACTTCTGAAAACAAAGGAAAAACAGAGCAAATACCTTGTAACGAGCGCCATCTTCTTCAATAAAGCCAACGACAGTTTTCACCCCGTCCTCGTTCACGTCATTATTCGGAAGATCTTAAGCAACAGTTAGAAGCAATTTATAACAGAGACGGAAATGCCGAAAACCTACTGTCTTGCTCGACGGCTTCAGCCCAGCTGCCAACCTCAGGAGCAGAGCTTAGACTGAAAATTCTGGCTAACTTCACTATCAGAACTACGGACTAAAGAAATTTCTCTTCATTAAAGGCATAAATACTATATTACCACAAACAATGGTCTAGAGTAGAGAGGATTAACCTACATGTTGGTGCTGCTGACAACCATCACCGTCATGCACCCAACACCTAAAGACGGACTGATAAACAACATAGAACATTTTTCGAAACAGAAGACGGACAAATAGTAAGGGAACATTCTGGAAGGTTAAGGAAGCAAAACGAATTGAAACCCAACATGCTACACCTGTACACGCTAAACTGATAACTGGTCAATGGTACTGACGTGAGCAACAGACGGGGAACTCCTCCGAGACTGCACGAAGTCATCGCGAACATCGCGCCGCGGCGACGCGACACTGGCAGGGCCTCTCAGCGTCGAGCGCGTGCGACTCCGCGAAGCGCCGATGCGACGGCAGTCCGGCCAAAGTCGTTCTTTCCCAGAGGAAGCAGGAAGTATCCCTCTGTCCGGTTGATGTTATACCGCAGCACGTTGATGACATCGACGACGGTCGCCATCTTTGTTCGCGAAGAGATTTCGTGTAAACTTTAGAAAATTCCTAGCCGTTACTGGTTGATGCAGCCCAGTAATGTCGTTGATCTCAAATTTGTCGCGTATTATTGTATTTTATGTGCTCCTCTCATTTGTCTCTGAAACTGGATCCTGTCAATGACAAGAATGTAATCTCTGTGGGGTACCATATTTCACTGTCTAAGCAATTCGCGACACAGCGACACAAGCTATTTCTCGTCGGCTCCCAACCTTCTGGTCTTTTGACGATAAAAAATAGTCAAGTAAAAGTAAACAGTGAGACATTAGAAGTAGACAAGTAAAAACAAGAGGTTGCTTATCAGCTTCGTGTGAGCTTATCAAAGAAGGGTGACATAAGTAGTTTTTCGATAACCTGAGGGCTTGAGGGTTGTGAGCATAACGGTTTCTGGAAGAGATTTCACTCTATCGTTCCAATGCGTATGAATGATATGAATGCTAGTACTCACCACGTGTTCCTTAGATGCAAATACACTGATCAGGACTTTGAAGGACTTTGCAGTTTATGTTGAGTTCTTCAGTACTTTTTTCATTACCCATACATCCTCTACGATCACGATGATTCATCGTAGCCACCGAAATGACGTCAGTAGTTGGTCAAATTGCCGATCAATGACTTTCTCGAAAAGCGCTTTTGGTAGATCACTAAGTACAGGAGTGGATCCTCGGGTACTGCCCGTCCCACAGTGCTCTGCTATCGATCAGTACACTGAGACAACATACACAGTATGGCAAAAATGTTCTGGAACCGAATGAACTAAAAGTAGACACCATAGCATCCACGATGTTGCGAATGGCACTAGACTTCGAATTGTTGCAAGTTAACAAAAATTGTCAAGGGCGCGTGTGGCGCAGTGGTTGGAGGGATGCCGCGTGTATGTGAAATCGTTCCCAGCGCCCATGACCCACCAAGCCTTCCATCCCTCCAGCGTCACCAAATTGATACCGGACTTGTCTGGGAGGGTAGCAGCACTGGCTCGATACATCAGCAGACCACTGCGAGTCATTGTCAAGGCCAGATATGCATTCAATCACCTCCAAACGATGTTTAACGAAGTTGAATGCATGGCGCATCCCTCAGGGATTGATCAACGCCAAGACCTTTGTCCTTTCTATCCTTTCTTAATAAATGTTGTTGTGGAATTCGACGTACTTTCCAATTTTTAAGGGGAAATTTTTCCATAGTTCTTACTCTGAACTCCATTTTTGAACGGAATATGCTCCCCTTTTACAAGTGTATTAGTGTAGTAAAAAGAAATGAATTGTATCTGAAGAGTGAATGAATGTGACGTAGTAAAGTGAGTACAGGTGGTTCGGCGACGATTCTCCTCGCAGTGTTTCAATTTTATTTACTTCCTGTTCTTTATCTCAACTACAGGGAAGGGTTTTATGTGAAATAAAGCCACATGGATGCTGAGTATGAGCAGAGCTCGGGACCTCTATTGAGCTCCGAACTGAGGTTTTGAGTGTTCCTCATGTCTCAACATCCTTGTGGTTCTGTTTACGTTCATTAGAGATTTCACAACGAGGTTCTCGTCTTCCTAGAGTTACAGTTGGTACCGGATCATGTTTTTCATGTCTAAACAAACAGGCATTGCGTAAATTTTGAGCACATATGGACAATTTTTACTTTTTCCCTTGCGTATTCCCTGAGTTCGCAAATGCAGAAAGAATGCAGAGGGTGGCGGATGAGGGATCAGCACTGCCCCCATCCGAGCTCTGCGAACCAGAGTATCAGGCATGCGCAAGTGTTCGAGTTGATATCGATTCGCTGTTGGGAAAAGCCTTGCGACTAATCTCCTAGATTTAATGAAATCTTGTAAGTTTCTATTTTTTTTTTTGTGGTGGAAGACTGCTGGAGAGTGGAGCACAATATTATCTTTCGGTTTTTTCTTCTTGGCTTCACCTGGAACTCACATTCATTCCATTGTGCGTCACTTATCCAGTTGAGCTTTCGAGTGGTGCAGTCATTCTTATGACATTTAACGTTCCATATTGTTAAGAAACGGAGCACATTTCTGTTCGCGAAACATTCATTTCATATTGTTCTCGTGCTAAATTCCTAGCATATTATCGTCAGATTTCATCTATACAGGAAAGTTGAGGCTTACTGATCTCTCATTGCTATTATCACTAAGTCCGTTCTTACGTAACACTACCCACGTCAGGCCTATTCATTATGTCAGGAAGTTCTTTACAACGCTAGTGTTCATACAAGAACTGTTCGTAAAAGAGTGTTCATCAGTCGTCGTTCAATTGCTTTTAACGGATCGAATTCCAGTAGGGGGAATTTGTTACATTTTTAAAACTTAGTGTTATGTAATCACATTTTATTTACTGCCCATTCTATTTTCGTGGCAGGGCATCATGTGAAATATAACAACAATATTTTACCTTTTATTTTCTGCCTACTACAATTTTCATGGCAGGTTACTAAGCGAAATACAAGTTCTATATGTGGATTTGGGCTTCCCAGATCAATGCCGTTGACGGGTGATTACTGATGGCAAAAGATCGATAGAACTAGCTGACAGAAAGGCGAAACAAAGGACCCGCATGATGTGGTGGTGAACGCGTTACTCCCCGGAAAGGACAATAGCGCGTTCGTTCACCACCATAGATATCTGCGGTCCAGAATTTTGCAAATATCTCAGCAACGTTGTGGTTATAACCACAATGTTGTTTCGCTTTTCTGTCAGCCGTGTTCTATAGATGCTACCAGCGATCACCCGTTAACAGGATTGATCTGGGGAGCACAAATAAGCATTGAACCCAGTTTGAAACCAAGCTGAGAGAAAGACCAAACAAAGCACCCGCATGGTGTGGTATGGTGCTGAATACGTTAGCCACCGCAAAGTGTAAATAACGTGTTTGATCCCCACCGCAGACTTAGTATTGTATTTAACAATACATTGTCACGCTCCATTACAATGTTATACGTTCAAAAGGCGCGAAAAGATCTACCACTATCTCCATGTGGCGGCAACATGCTCTCATCAGCAATTGCGTTCGTATGGTTTTATCGGGCTTGTTTTTTTTTTTCTTCCACTAACCAGTACCAAATGTATCGCATTGTACGGATCTCGGCACTTGCACTCGATCCGTTTCCTCGTATCAACCATCTAGAAGTTTCTTCGAACTTTTTTGCGTGTGGGTTCGGTCACTGCCTGAAGATTCTTCACTTTTGTCACGAATGTCGTTGAATACTTGTTCAATCGATTCTCTCTGGAATCCTGAGATAGCTGTGCTAGAGCATTCCTGCGTGTGTCAGAGAGAATTGGCTCATCCCATACAAGTGTGGGACAAATCCCGGAGGGATGAGTGGCTCAACGGGCCCAGTGCGTGGTCGAACCAGCGCATGGATACATCAGCGTAAGGGGTGGCAGAACTACCACTGCGCTTCCCACTTCCTTTTAAATTGGATCTGTAACTCTCAAGGACTATTTATTAGCTTCGGCATTGTCCAAATATTTCACTTTATTCCTGATATGCAAACACAAGTTTGTCACTTTATTCTTAACGACGGAAAGGCTGACCTTTCGACAGATTTCGCCTTCTTCTTCTTTTTGGATTGAGATCTTGGTTCCGTATTTTTCTGTTTTGTTTATGGAGGTGTTTGACTGGGTAGATTCAGTCAATTTGAGCTTTCCAGCCTCTGAAGAAGGCAAAATCCACCAAAAAGTCAGCTTTTTCTTCGGTGAAAAATAAAGTGACAACCTCGTGTTTTCACATGAAGATTTGCTATAGGTGCTGAAATTTCTGTCTGATAAGAACAGCGCTAGTGTGAGGAAATGTGAAATAAGTATGGAATCCTCTTAACTGTTACGTCCCATCTTGAGCTAAATAAAACACGTTTAATCGAAAACTAGAGTGGCTAGTGCAGTAGTAGTGATTCCGATTATCACGAGCATGGTGCTGGTTCGGCATTGCCCTAGGCTCACCAAGCTGCTCATCCTCTTGGCGTCAAAGAATCGTCGCCAGACCAGTCTGTGAAAGATCCAATCTCTACAGTCCAAGTGGGAGCGCCCTAGCGCAGCAATCTTAGGACTGCGAGGAGAATCGACTTGATCATCATTCACCAACATTAATGAGGAAAGTGAAATCACCAAGCATCAGCCGAACCACACGCAAAAAGTTGGAAGACCTTCGTAGATGACGGATGCGAGGAAATGAATCGAATGCAAGAAGCATTGCGATCTCCCCAATATGTGAAAGACGGATCGTGTGAAAAAAGGATTAAATAACATAGGACCTTAACTCTCAGTATGAACATTTTTAACTTAGCCTTCCCATGCTCTGAAGAAGGCTAAATCTGCCGAAACGTCGGCTGTTTTGAACGTATGTGTGTTTATCAATAAAGTAGCAAATTGTTTATCACTGTCGAGGTTAATAGGAAATTGGCGTTGGGAATCATTTCTTAGAACTTTTTTAAATTGTTGAGCTTGCAGGAGATTAATAAAAGTGTTTTATTCGGCTAACGTTTCGACGTCTTCGTCTTCATCAGAGCCGATGATTTGAGTGGTTGGCCTACAGAAAATGAATAGAAGTTTTTCCTTAGAGAGCTCAAGGAGGGTGGGCTTTGGTTTTTATATTAAAAGCGACAGTGGTATTTATTGAACCGCATTTGTTTTTCATCCACTTAGTTCATCACTATGTTGACATTTTTCAACTGCGTGTTTTCGTTTTCCCACATGAAGGCAGTTGGGTGTTTTCAAGACTATCGAACTGTTGGTAGTAATAGCACTCGTGGCCCACCTCCATCCTAAGGTGCATATAAACTCGTTGATGAACTGATAAAATTGAAGTGATCCCGTGTGATCTAGGTGTAATTTTTCCCTGACAACATATCGGTGTTATGAACACTAGGGGTGACCTGGCCGTTTCTATTCTAGAGACCTTTTGCAGCTTAGTAGTTCATTTCAAGTTTCCGGTGACCTTTTCTGGTGAAAAGATGCGTTTTTATTGGCTTGACTTTATACTACTTCTGTTTACCTAACAAGCCTCGTAGTCGCAGTTTTTCGTTTTCTGATAAGGTTTGATCCGTCTTTTTTTCCTTCTCTTTATTTTATTTCCTCTTCCTTCCTTCATTACTTAGAACACGAAACGCTAAAGGTAATTCATTCAAGAAAACGAAACTGTGAAGAGCCTGAGTAATGTTTTCGCAAGTGGTTCGTCAGTGAACCTCATTTTTAATTTTGACGGGAAATCAAATTATGAAGAGAAAGTGTTAGCCGTAGTGTCGAGTTTGTGAAGATAATTTATCATAGTGTCGCTTCGCTCATCTCGTATAATTTAGTGTCTACTTCGGCTCGGAACAAAAAGGTCATATCGCCAGTTGCAGCAAAGATACTAACACGACTTGCCACACGTTGTCTCTTAAGATTCCATAGAGAACTACGAACTGAACATAAGCAGAGTGTAAACATTGGAAGCCTACAAGAGCCTCGAAAATCTAGTGAATTAGTGAATGAAATCACGGACGTGTCGACATTAGGTTCACATACACGTCCACCTCCTTGGCGGCGGGGTTCTTAGCATGCACCTTTGGAAACATGGATTCTACTTAAGCAAGAGGAAAGGGCGGCGAACTTGACTGAATGGACTGTTGAAATAATAGTATCCCGTTTATTGCAATAAAGGACGGAATCCACCGACTGGGATGATCGAAAGCCGCTGCCGCATGCGTCAAAATATCGATGATTAGTCGGAGGTTACACATGCGAGATGTCTTAACAACGACCCGCTTCAGCACAGCTAGGAGGTCACTGGATTGATCAGACTTCTTGTTGATTAAGTGCTACTCGTGTATCTAGAGCGAAGGAAAACAGTGGGCAGTCTTAGCAAACGACAAAGTAGGAAGCAAACTTTGCCGGCACCCTTTATTGTCATTCAGGAGCACACATGGTCTTTGGTTCAATCCTACGTCTTCGAGAAAACGGGTCCTCCACTATTTCGGGCACTGCGAACTAATGCTAGAATATTCTTGGATGGCGAGATCACTGAGTTGATACATCGGTAGGCCACCGCCGATCATTTTATAGGCCAAACATGGATTCACTCACCTCTGATGTGCTTAATGGAGTCGAATGCATCGTACTTTCCTCAAGGGTTGATCAACGTGAAATACCAGCGTTTGCCAAGTAATGACAAGTAATGACAAGCAAGTATGACCAGTGATAAGACTTCTGTTGTTTCCAATGTAACAATAAATGACGATAAAGTTTTATCTTGTAATAGCACCCAGGATCGACTTTCTATTAACCGACTTTCTATTGCTAAGAGCGAAAACGACGAAAAAAGTTTCAACCGATTCGCTCAACCTCGGCGATTCTGTTTTAGCAGAATAATCCCCATTCTCGGATTTTCGTTTGTGAACAATTCGTAGGCTCGGTGCATGTTTCACACCTTGTCAATAGGATGGGTGCTCTGAGACCAGATGAGAAATTATGTTTTCTCATCCAGTAGAATAACTGGCTTCGCAACTTTTTAGTGTTGACGGATTTTGTGCACTTTCTGTGAACACCTTGAATCATGTTTGTCTTAAGCTTTATTTGACCTTAAAGCTGAGAATATCAAAATTAAATCTAACCGTGACGTGGTATAAGAGATCTTTAAACATTTCCTTAAGATCTGCGAATAAGCGTTGAGATCGCGATTCTCTTCTTTAAATGCGAGTCTTTCCCAATACATTTCCGTGTTTCATATGGATATCAAACCTTTTAGTGACACTTTTTTTCAGGAGATTCTACCTAGCTGAAAATGTGGTCATCGCAAGATAAATGGTCATCGAAACTGGAGGCCATGATTGGTTCGTTCAATCACAAATTCATTATGAAGCATTCTGGTTAGGTATTAAATAAGCACGTAGAACTTCTTATCATCGAAGTGAACAAAGATAATGTTCAAGAGTGAGAGCCTCAAGAGTCAAGAGAAATCAAGAGCAGTTATGAAAACCTTAAAATCCTACCAAGGCGATTATTATTAATGCCCAGTTAATAAACTGGTTTTCATTTCACTCATCGAGTAAATGAAAATAGATAGGGGAATAAATGCTTTTGCAAACTCTAAGGCCGCTATTCCCGGTCCTTGTTCGTTGAGATAGTTTTTTCCTTCGGTATAGTAGTAGTACAATGTCATGTCCGTACTTTCTTAATGTCCTCTTCAAACATATGGTGTGATTCTGAACATCATAGGGTTCATCGAGAAAATAAATTTTTTAAGTGATCGCAATGTATGCCTTGTTATTAACTACCTATTAATTCTTAATAGCAGGGTATTATATGAAATACAACATCAATGATGCTGAGATATTTGCAAAACTCAGACTCCATGCCAGATTCGAACCCTGAATTTAAGAATAGTTTTATTTTTAACAATTTCTTAATAATTTCATTCGACAGTATCACCTGTATCACCTGTAGTCCCGTTGATCGTCGAGTGACCCGAGCGGGCGCCAGTAAATCCTTCATTTTTCCCTGTTGCGTGCAAGAGTAGCCCAGTGGGTTCTGCTCGCTTTAGGGACTAGTCGAGCATCATATCTTTCTTCTAGGCTTTTCGTGAAGAACTCTGATCATCGGGTCGGTGGTCTTCCTGCAGTACGTTTGACATCCCTAGGAATCCAGTCACTAACAGCTCTTGCCCATCGGTTATCATTCATACGCATTACGTGTCCGGCCAACCTTATCTTCGACAGTTTGGCGTATAGAATGGCATCTTTGATTTTCGATCGTTGACGTAGGTCGGAGCTTCGGATCCCATCCCTTACTTGTGTGAAACGGGATACTCCTAACATCGTCCTTTCGACTGCGCGTTCGATAATGCTGAGTGATCTTTCACCCTGCTTACGTAGCAACCAGGTTTCTGACGCATACGTTAGGGCAAGAAGAACCGTTGAGTCGAAAAGGTGGGCACGGAGTCGGGTGTTCTTTGTTCTCTTCACTACATCCTCGATGCTCTTGAAAGCTCCCCAAGCCGCTCGTTTCCTTCTGCTCAGCTCTGGAGCTAAGTCGTTCATCATATTGATTTCCCGACCTAGATAGACATAACTGGAGCATTCGGAGATATTCGTTCCGTTGAGGGTGAATGGGGCAAACGAAACCAATCCGTTCTTCATGAGCATCGTTTTCTTGAGATTTAGTCGAAGACCAATCTTTCCACACGCTTTATCAAAGTCTGCAAGCATGCGTTCCGCTTGGCTAATGTCTGGTGTTATAAGGACGATATCATCAGGAAATCGAAGGTGATGTAACTGTCGACCATCGATTTTCACTCCCATATTATCCCATTCCAATGTTCGCATGACATTCTGGAGGGTGGTAGCAAACAATTTTGGCGAGATTTCATCGCCATGTCTTACTCCTCCTTTGACGTCAATGTTAATATCGTTGTGGAATGGTGAAATTTTGGTTGTGAAATTTTGTACAGCTCACGATGTGGTGGTTCCGGGTCTTCGGTTTTTGAATTTAGCGGCTTTTTCCCCTTCCCGCGAGAAATAAGATCTTGCACGATGGACACGATAGTCTGTTACCGTTTAGAATTTTGGGACAACAGCGACATCGGTTAGGAAAAACTTTCTATTTACTATGATGTGGTCTATTTCGTTATGATATTCTCCATTGGGAGATTCCCACATCCATCGTTGACGGTGAGGCTTCTGGAATTGAGAGTTACCATGGATGGTTTTGGTCGCTGTGATAAACTCAGAGAGCCGCGCACTCTGTTCATTCCATTCTAATCCGTGGGTCCCAATGTGACATTCCTCAAACGATCTTCTTGGTCCGATCTTGGCATTGATATATCCAGTTATGATCTTGAAGAATGTATGGTCTTCTCTGTGGAACTTCTCCAAGTCCATGTGGAACGCTTCAATTTCTTCTTCGTCATAGTTTGATGTTGGCGCGTAAACGACGAAGTTTGTCAAAGCCGGTGTTGATTCACATCTTTTTAATCGTAAACGTCCGATTCGGGTTGTAAGCTGTTCCAATGAATCGATGTTCATGGGCAAACTCGTGTTGAGGAGAATGCCGACACCGCCTACGCCTCTACTTTCGCATGTTCCGAGGAACAGTTCTTCTCCAATGTTCTGAAAGTGTGTGCTGGTTATACTCACGGGTAGCTTGCCAGGCTCTCCCAAAGTTGACATGGAGCTTATTTGTTGGAGGCGACTCCTAACCGCCTCCCATATACTTCCCTGTCACTTGACTGCAGGCTTTTGGCCGAATTGACTCGTAGAATACAATCCGCATAAAGCGAAAACGCACCCACACACGCATGCATGAATACGCCTAGCAAATACGGAAAGTATGTGGCGCAGCAGAAACAGGGAGTCGATCCCTTGGATCCACCTGGGTCTCAAGGAAGTAAAAGTCGCTTTTGTTCCGCGATTAACCCCCCTATCCACCACCCGGGACGCGCCACGTAGCCTCATGACTAACCGGCTCGAGATCCCTCATATGAGGGAGATCTGTGGATTCGACAGTAATTTAGTAAAATTCTTTTATATTTTAATACATTTGTCAGTAATTTAATTTCAATTTTAATAGTTTATTAACAGTGAAATCTAAAAATATCTTTTACAATTTAATTTATTTGTTAATAATTTGTTGTCAGGGAGCGGGTTACGGAGTAATAATGATGCTGACCATCACCAACGCCGTTCTGGTTTGATCCTACTCCGGTCCCACCAGGCCTCTTATTCCTCCAGGGTCAGAAAATTGGTACCGGGCTTGTCGGGAAAAATTCTCTCTTTGCAGTCCAAGTGGAAACGCTCTAACTGGGCTATCTTAGGACTCCAGAGAGAATCCGCTCGACCATCATTCTACGACATTCAAGATGAATGGAAAATCCTCAAGCAGCAGCCGAAGCTACAGGTAAACAGCCGGAAGACCTTCGTGGATGATAGACACGAGAAAACGAATCGAGTGGGAGAAGTGCTGGGATCCGCACAACAGGTGTGAAAGACGGGTCCATATGAAAAAAGTGTTATTAATGTGTTAATTATTTCAAGAAAGATTATACTGCACGATGTTCTCCTGGTGTTCTTCTCTTGTGTGATAGTTGGAATTCGTTCCAGACTAGGTGGACCAGAGTTTTTCATGATGAGAGCGGTGATGGATTGATGATCGGGGAGGGACACTGCGGTAGTGACAACCTGCCACCATCTTTTATTTGTACTAGTGCTCTGATCAACGTCGATTCGAGTCGGATATAAGCGCGTAGTTTTTTTTCACTTGTTGTTCATCTACAGTTTTAAATTGCTTTGTAACTTCCACGGACAATATTTCTAATCGACTATTGAAGTGTTTTTTCTTTTACTGAAGTGATAAAGTACTTACTTGGAACGCTGTAGTAGCACAGTAGTCTTCTGTTGTCTTGTGGACACTTTGGTGTGATTCTTAGTGTTACACTCTGTTGCGGTTCTTAGTTGCTGTCTCTGTCGTTCACGAACCTGGTTCGTTTATCGTCGCACATCGTTTCAAACTGATGCTTCAAGAGTGAGAGGCATCTCATCACTTCGATATTCTCGATCTCTTTAATACACCGTTTTTGAGGTGACATTCAGCGAGAGTCTCATCATAACCACTCAATCAGTGTCGGTGCTTTTCACTCTTCTATATTTCTTTTAAATATAGTTGTTATGTCATAGAAGGAAGAATTACTAACTCTCTATGATAAGCCATTTTCTTCTCTGTATATTTCTCTGTGAAAACCCTTTGCTTTCCTATGGTCCTCAGACTTTCTTTCTTGCTTCCTGAAGATTTTTCGGAAACTATTCAGTTAATGACAAAATGGGACATAGGTCACCTTGGCAGCAGTAGCTTGCAATTGGGAATGTTTAAAGGTTGATTCGGCCTAAATTGTTCGATCTGCAACAAACAGAAAGTACACTTGCGTGTAGAGCCAATCTCACATTCGTTTTTGTTTCCAGTTTCTTTCCAATAATTTGCTGATAAGACACTCAGTTTCTCTTCAAAATAACAGCCCCTCCGCATTCCCCATTACACTGTTCCCTATACTTCTCAAAAAATACGTGGTTTAAATTGCCCTGAACCACTACGATTGTATCCCAGTAGGTTTTCAAGTGTAATCACTGCGTCCTTCGTATCCCTTCTTCGATCTCCCTTCAAACCGTGTTTCGCAGAACGAATGTCCTTGCGTATTGTTTGCTTGCCCAGACGTAGTTTGCCCCATTGACTTGTTTCCCGAATCTCGTTGTTGATAAACATTTTAAACGAAAGTGTACACTTCAATCCATTTAATAATTCCCACTTAGGAGAAGGGTTACTATTCAAAATCTCAAGCTGATTGAAAAACTACGGACATCTTCTCAAGTTGAAATTGTTCCTTATGAGGACTTACACTCGGCTGTTTTCTAATTTCGAACTACTCTGTTGGTCATTCTTTCCATCATAATATCCGGCTTGAGTTGATATGTTTGGTTTCAGTGTTCTTCTGTGAGATTCTCTAGCCATCTTTTTTAGCCATTTCGAAAGTGTTGTGTTAGAAATCAATAATTTTTATTCATAAAGTTTCATCAAGCGTCCTTCGCCCTTACTTTTTTCATATACCTTGTGGATTCGTGAATGTTTAAACACAATACTTAATGGTTTCACTGCGGAAAGTATAGTCCTCATGGATGTTGAAATCTTTGTAAATTGTTAATAGGAATTGTTAAAGGACGGCTGACACGTTCTGTCGTTCTCTGAGCTCTTACTATTAGTATCTAGACATAGTGGCGCACTGGTTTATGATTGAGTTATTTATGGTAGAGTCAGTTACCAGAAACAGAAGGGATCAGAGTTAGAGAGGTTCAGCTAAAGCTACCTCTACCGTAGATTTGCTCACGACCTTTTCCTTTCAACTCATCACAAATCATTTACGGAAACGAACTAAACACAATGAAGGAACTTGTATTCTTTCATTTATACGCTAACAGGAAGCTGATAACGAACTCTGTTCGGCCGTTTCGGAGCATTCATCTTCCACTGAGTCGAATGGATTCGAGTCGCTTGTCTACAGTTCTTCCTTCCACCGATATGAGAATTCGTGATCTCATCTAGTGTAATCCAGTGGGGCAAAGCCTGAATGAAGCGTCACACTCGGCATTGCTCTTTTGTATAGGACCGTTCTTGTTGATAGCGACTGTCCGTTGATAACAACATGTTTACCCCCGTCAATCCATCCTCCAGCAGTCGATATCGTTACCGGCTAGCACATAGCGTAA
>MQTX01000042.1:292965-387222 GCA_009735665.1 Angiostrongylus cantonensis | reverse complement strand
TATATATAGCAGTAAAGAAAGTTGAACTTATTATCATACGAAAGCGGAGTTTGTGGAATTTATTCAACGGCTCAGTTAGATCGGACCAATGTTTCGTAATGTAAATCAAGAAAATGCAGCGGTAGAAACTCTAACATAGAGTTTGGTGTACGTGTGGACTAGCCAAGGTACGATTAGTTTCTTTCATGCGTGAAACAAAGCTATTCAATCATCAAGTCAGAACCATCTTTTGCCATCGGACGACTCACTACTTGATGACACATTCGATCACGGCATTTATGTCGAACACTGAAGGAACGTCACGATGAGCTTCCATAACACTCAAATCTATCAGTCAAAGTACTTAAGTAACTTTCAGATCCTAACTTTCAACTTAGTATCTATCAGATAGAGTTACATGTGCTTAGATTAGTTATAATGCTTATTGGCCGTGAAATACTGTTAAGCAAGTACAACGAAAAATATTCTTGCTAAGGCTACCCAGTGGACATTTGTTACTAATTGTCTGTATACCGTGCAATACTACGCAAGAGTTTTCAGGAAAAACCACCGAAATGCGAACTAGGAAACATCCAGTAGTTCGCATAATCGTTCTAGAGGAAGGTGAAAATCTGGATACCGTAGTCCGTCGCCTCGAAAAAGGTATTTGTTTTTGCAAGCAGTAGCATAGTGTGATATGGGAGTTGCACATTCTGTGCATTTTATTCTATTTATAATAGCGCTATAATATTTAATGTTTCTTTCATTACATTCGTTTTGAATTGTTTTATTTAAGCATTGTTTCAGGAAACTTTGTGCGCTTCCACAGAGGCGCTTCCCTTTTGGGAAAAGATGTTTGTGTTTGGACAACACTGACAGGACCACAGTCACTAACATGGACCTCTAGCGCAGATCATCTGGCTACGTACTGCGAACTGGAATGCACGAAAGCCGGCTCGTTTAAGTATCATTTCAACGCTGATGGAGTGTGAGCAGAGAATCTCGCTGTTTTCTCTTCAACTACGTTCAATTCGACTGGAAATATTTTCACTTAGGAACTCTGGAAGTGGCTATTTTCTCGTGATGCCAGTTTTAATGGTTAATGGTAAACGCCTTCCATTGGATGGCATCGCTTGTCAAACTCATCTTACAAAGCTATTGGGTATATCCTTATTTCAACCATTTTTAGTTAAAAAATTTGAATTATTTCAACGGTTATAAATGAACAGTGTGGGCGTTACTTTATTTATTATTTATTTTCGACATGAAACGTCGTCTTACCTAATGTGCCGATCCCAGAACTTCTTGTCTTCGATTCGTTTTGTTCGCATTCATAGTCCACAAACCTTTTCGAACATTTGTCGTGTTGTTTCAGCTGATGCTTGAGGATTTTTCTTTTTTATCAATTAACGAAGAATGTTGATAGAGTCGTTCCTATTCGATCGACTTGAGATACCTCACACTGATTGGAAGAGAAGGCTGTAGAAGAGGTCGATCCACGAACCAGCGACTTGCTTAGCAATCGACTGCAGCACTGATCGCTCCGCTATTCTCTCACCCCACAGTATGGATAGCGTTGAAAAATTAAGACTTGGTCTACACTCTGTCATAGTTGCAACTCGTTGTGAGTAGCACATTAGAAGCTTCAGGCAATCAGGCTGCAGTTGCGAGGTTCCGTTACTTTCATCTCTGTGTTTCGTAGCATGTTACCACCATTGCTTGTTTTAATGTTCAGTAGGGTAGTAATATCTGTCCCAAATTAACTACGAGAAGGTATGCTGGCGGTCAAATAGTCGTGTTTATTGTATTTACAGTAGAGTTTCTCAATGATACCACGACAATTTTCTATTAACCTCGGCATTGATCAAGTAATTCTTCGTATTCTTGTTGAGCAAACGCAAGGTGTTATTTTTATTCTTTATTCACGAATAACCTGACGTTTCGGCGGACTTCGCCTTGCTCAGAGCCAGGGGAGGTCAAGTTAATTGCAATCTATCCTGTCAAACACCTCCATAACCAAACGGAGAAAACGCCAAGCCAAGATTTCAATCACATGAACACAGAATTAGCTTCTTTGAGCACTCACCGTTTTCTATGAGTCTTCCACTTAATATGTCACGTGGGGACCAACCGCATAGAGTTCACATGGAATCGTAATGTGCCCATTCTATCAGAATTTGAACATTAAAACAAACACACAAATGTTTCTGGCTCGTCTACGTACTGCGCAGCGCAGTAGTGCGTACGTGATGTAGTCCTTCGACGTTACTGCCCTTTATACAAACGTGTCGAATGACTCCGCAATGCAAGCCATATTCGAACTCCTTACACAGCACGAAGGAGAAATAAACATGTATGGCTTCAAGATAGGGCAGTTGATGGCACTCTTAAAAGAATGTTTGAGCTGCTCAATCATCAGATGGTCTGGAAAGTATTACGCTCAAATAAGATGGCAGTGGAACAGCGACTGGCACCAAGTCTTGCCATTGAGTTTATGTCTAAGGTGGAAGCACCAGTGACCGATCTGGGGCCTTTACTCTACTGTAGATATATCACCTGTATCACCTGCAGTCCCGTTGATCGTCGAGTGACTCGAGCGGGCGCCAGTAAATAATCCATTTTTCCCTGTCGCGTGCAAGAGTAGCCCAGTGGGTTCTGCTTGCTCTAGGAGCTCATCGAGCATCACATCTTTCTTCTAGGCTTTTCGTGAAGAACTCTGACCATCGGGTCGATGGTCTTTCTGCAGTACCTTTGACATCCCGAGGAATCCAGTCGCTAACAGCTCTTGTCCATCGGTTATCATTCATACGCATTACGTGTCCGGCCCACCTTATCTTTGACTGTTCGGCGTATAGAACGGCATCTTTGAATTTTGACCGTTGACGTAGGTCGGAGCTTCGGATCCCATCCTTTACTTGTGTGAAACGGGGTACTCCTAGCATAGTCTTTTCGACTGCGTGTTCGATAATGCTGAGTGATCTTTCATCCTGCTTACGTAGCGACCAGGTTTCTGACGCATACGTTAGGGCAGGAAGAACCGTTGAGTCGAAAAGGTGGGCACGGAGTCGGGTGTTCTTTGTTCTCTTCACTACATCCTCGATGCTCTTGAAAGCTCCCCAAGCCGCTCGTTTCCTTCTGCTCAGCTCTGGAACTAAGTCGTTGGTCATATTGATTTCCCGACCTAGATAGACATAACTGGAGCATTCGGAGATATTCGTTCCGTTGAGCTTGAATGGGGCAAACGAAACTAATCCGTTCTTCATGATCATCGTTTTCTCGAGATTTAGTCGAAGACCAATCTTTCCACACGTTTTATCAAAGTCGGTAAGCATACGTTCCGCTTGGCTAATGTCTGGTGTTATAAGAACGATATCTTCAGCAAAGCGAAGGCGATGTAACTACCGACCATCGATTTTCACTCCCATATTATCCCATTCCAATGTTCGCATGACGTTCTGGAGGATGGCTGTAAATAATTTTGGCGAGATTGTATCGCCTTGCCTAACTCCTCTTTTGACGTCAGCGTTAATATCGTTTTAGAATGGAGAAATTTTGGTTGTAAAATTGTTGTACAGCTCACGAAGAATCTTTGTGTACTGAGCAGGGACGCCTTGACTACGAAGAGCTTCCATGACTGCTTCTATCTCACTTGAATTAAAGGCCTTCTCTAAGTCGATGAAAGTGAGGCAGAGCAGTCTTCTGTACTCTCGCGATACTTCAGTGAGCCTTGTTAACGTGTGAATGTAGTTCATCGTAGTAAATCCTTTTCGAAACCCTACTTGCTCGCATGGCTGTCCTTCGTCCAGTGCCCTGTCAATCCTGTATAGGTTGATTCGAGTGAAAAGTTTGTAGACGACATATGGTAAAGTAAGCAGAGTGAGTGATAGTTGCCTATATCGTGTAGGTCGCTCTTCTTGAACAACAACACGGTCTTGCTGGTCTTCCACTGAGTAGGGACCTTGCATTCAGGATTGGCGTTCTTGACAACAAACTCGTGTTGTCGAGAACGCCGACACCACCTACGCCTCTACTGTCTCGTGTTCCGAGGAACAATTCTTCTCCAGTGCCATAGACAGCGTTAAATGGGTGGCGTCGTCTCGTCTCGCCCAGGCCGATGACGTCGTACCTTATTATTCTTGCTTGCATGAACAAGTCTTCTATCGAGGGCTCGGATGCAAGTATACGTTCATTGTAGGTACAGATCGTCACCATAGTTCTTGATCCAGGCACCTTCCATTGACCCTGAGATTTTAGCAACCTCTCCGTACTCGTTCTACCCAACGCTGCGAAATTGGGGGCTCTTTCGGGGTCAGGAGAATGAGGCCCGTTTTTTCACTGTATTTAGCGTATTTGATACCTACGTATAGCTTGCTGGGCTCTGAGCGTGTGGGCTGGTTATACTCACGGGTAGCTTGCCAGGCTCTCCCAGAGTGGACTTGGAGCTTATTTGTTGGAGGCGACTCCTAACCGCCTCCCAGTATACTTCCCTGTCGCTTGATTGCAGTCTTTCAGTCTTTTGGCCGAATTGACTCGTAGAATACAATCCGCATAAAGCGAGAACGCACTGACACACTCATGCATGAATACGCCTAGCAAATACAGAAAGTATGTGCCAAATCGGCGCAGCAGAAACAGGGAGTCCATCCCCTGGACCCACCTGCGTCTCAGGGAAGCAATGGTCGCTTTTGGTTCGCGATTAACCCCCTATCCGCCACCTAGGGACGCGCCACGTAGCCTCACGACTAACCGGCTCGAGATCCCTGATGTGAGGAAGATCCGTGGTCCCGGAGGGATGTAAGACTTAATAAGCCTCTGACGCCGGGGTTAGTTCCATGTACATTGCAGGGCGCCTACGACCACTGTTCCGCAAGCGTCATTTGTTTTTTGATCCTATAAATGTAAAACAAGTATAGAATTGGTGTGTGGAGTAATATTTGTTAGGAATACATTAGCAGAGAACTAATATTCAGGTCCACTGTCGTCGTGGGAGGATCGACTTCGGGTTTCGAAGGAGAGTGGCTATAATATGATCCATCTAACACCAATACATCATTTGGGCGTTTCAAATAGTAGCTACTCTATTAGCGACCATCACGCTTTAATTCAAACCGTCCACGAGGTTATTTGATGGCTGTTGTTTTTTAAGATTTGCTAGTTCTTCTCAAGTTTCGCTTAATTCTTTGTGGTTTTCGTTTTAGCAAGATCGTGGGGTCGACTTTGTCGACATTGAACATCTTGTGAATAAAATCGAGAAAGACTGGAATATGTTGACCGTTCAAGACGTGGTGTGGAATCATGCCGCAAAAAATGCCCCTTGGTTACAGGTACCTTTTGCACTTTGCTCCGCTATTCGTTGTATTTAGCACATTAGGACCGTACATGTGTTTTGATAACTGCTAGTAATTTCTCCGTCACTAAGGTAATTGAGGAATTAAGAACTTCACAAAATTACAGAAGAGAGTTTTCTTCATCGTCTTAATTTTATGCAGAATATTTATGTGTACATGTGTATTTCCATTTCACATGACCTTTTACATCTACTCTATCCCACGCATGTATCCCAGATATTCCTGCAATGGATTCGTTTCATCGAATCCATCATCCGTCATCGCATCATCTTGCCTGAAGATTTTCCTTCCACCATAAATGTCGTTGAGTGCTGGTCGAGTCGATTCCTCGCGTATTCCTGGAATCGTTGGACTAGTGCGTTCCTGATTGAATTGCAGAGAGTGAACTGCTCTCAAACAAGTCTAGTACCGACTTATCCATCCCGGAGAGGCAAGAGCCTTGATGAGCCAGGGACGGGGTTGAACCAAAATCGTGCTCGTGATGATCGACATCACTAACGCTGCGCTGCTCACACCTGTATATTTAAATCCACATATATATGCATACACATGTATATGCGCATATGTGTTTTACATGTATGTATTGGTTTGAAGTCTGTTCATAACCGAGTTTCCAACGCAACTGCGGCAGGGGAAAATACAAATACTACATCTTCACGTGTTTCACGGAATTCCAATTCTTCATTTTCTTCCTTGTTCGAAATTGGAACTTTGCAAAATAAGTAGGAGAAGTGCATTCAGTGGCCTTTAGAAAATCAGAGCTTCATCTTTACAGGATGGAAGAGTTTGTGTAGCCAAAAGTTTGCAGGTTGTAGGGGTTTCTGTTTTGTATTTTAGATAATAGATTGCGATATGAGCTAAAATATGTTGATTTAAAGCTGAAGTAATTATTTTCGCCCCAACTGCGTTGTATTCAAACACATCTTTTCGGTTGTGTTAATATTCAGTTACGTGTTAAAATAACGCCATATGTTGAACAGGAGGACCCTACTAATATTTTATTTCTTGTTATCAAAGTTCCACGGACCTCCCTCATATGATCTCGAGCTGGTTAGTCGCGAAGCAACGTGGCGCGTTCCAAGGTGGTGGATAAGGGGGGCAAAATGCGGCCTTCGCTTCCTTGAGATGCAGTTGAATCCACAGGATGGAGTCCGTGTTTCCGATTTGGCACATGCTTTTTGTGTTTTAGGATGCGCATTCATGCATGAGTGCATGGATGTGTTCTCGTTCATGCGGATTATAGTCTAAAAGTCAGTTCGGCGAAAAATCTGCGAATAACTGGGAAGTATATGGGAGCAGTTAGGAGACGCCTCAAACGCGCTCGATGTTCATTCTGAGAGATACTGGCACTACCCGTGGGTATACCCAGCGCCCAACTTCGGAGCCCAGCAAGCTATACGTGTGTATCAAAAAGCTAAACATGGTAAAATAAACGAGCCTCATTTCCCTGACACCGAAAGATCTCTCGATTCGGCAGCGTTAGATAGGACAAGTATGGAGAAGTCGCTAAAATTTTGGGGCCAATTCCAGGCTGCTTAAATGGCAAAAGACTAAGGTGACGATCTGTACCTACAATGCATGCACATTTGCATCGGAGTCCTCGATAGAAGACTTGATCATGCGAGCAAGAATGAAATAGTTCGGCATCACCGGATTGGCCGAGACGAGACGATTCCACCCATCTATGACTCCGCAGAAAAACTGTTCCTTAGAACATACGGCAATAGAGGAGTAGACGACGTCGGCGTTCTCGTTAGCAAGAGTTTGGGCATGAGCATCGATTCATTTGAGCGACTAACAACCCGAATGGCGCCTTTACGATTGAAGAGACGTGGATCAATACTGGCTTTGACAAATTTCGTCGTTTACGAGCTAACACCAAACTATGCTGAAGAAAAAGTCGAAGCGTTCTATACGGGCTTGAAGAAGTTCTACAAAGAAGATTATACATTCTCCAAGGTCATCACTGAAGATTTTAACGACATGAATGGGCCCATAAGTCTGAAGAACGTCACATTGGGGCGGACGGACTAGAATGGAATGAGCAGGGTGAGCGGCACTCTGAGTTTATCATGGCACGAGCTGCAGACAACCGCGAACTAACGTCCGAAATTGCGAAACAATGCAGACGTGCGATAAAAGAAGATCTTAAAGAGAGAGAAGCAGCAGTAATGGTCGAAGCTGCAGAGGCTGGGAAAAGCATTCGCAAAGCCCATCGAGATTTCGTCAATTTCAAAACCAAGGTGATTGCACTCCGACGCCCAAGCCGAACAGTAGCAACGTCCAGAAAGGCAATGGAAAAAATCATTGTCGGTAACCACTCAGGTTTTTTCAATAACCACGTCCTACTGCTATCATATGAAATAATGGAAGATGGATATGTCGTACCATCGCTTTTCCGCTCTGAAATCAAACGTCCTATTTCATCGGTGAAAACCGAACATCTTCAGGTTCGGACAGAATGTGGTCTGAACATCTGAAGAACGTTCCGCAGGTCTTCATAAACACACTAGCTTTGCTCTACACACGTTACCTGTCTGAATGCATGGTCTCTACTCATTGGAAGGCCAGCAAGACCGTACTATAACTGAGGAAAACGGACCTCCACGTAATCGACAGCTACCGCACAATCTGCTTGTTCTCTGTTTTCAAAACCTTTCATCCACTCGAGGCATCCTAAACAGGATTGAAAGAACACTGAACGAAGGGCAGCCATGTGAGTAAGCAGGATTTCGTAAAGGATTTAGTGCGATGGACCCCATACACACGATAACACGTTTCACTGAAGTATCGCTAGAGTAGAAAAGACCGTTCTATCTCACTTTCATCGATTTAAAGAAGACCTTTAACTCAACTGAGGTAGAAGCAGTCATGGAAGCCCTGGACAGTCACTATACAAGGACTCTATGTGACTTGTGCGAAGATTTTACAACCAAAGTTTTATTATCCTACAACGATATTAACATCGACGTCAAAGGAGTGATTGGGCAAGGCGATACTATCTCGCCAAAATTATTTGCCGCCAGCCTCGAGTTAGGCCAATATTGGAGTGGGATTACATGGGAGAATCGATGGTTGGAAATTACACCATTTTCGCTTTGCTGGTGATAAAAGGATAATGGATAAAGCATTCGGCGTTGAACAATCTCTGAGGGATGCGGCGTGCATTCGACTTCAGCAAGCATCGTTTGGAGGTGATTGAATGCTTATCATGCCTTTCCAATGACTCGCGGTGTCCTAACGATGTATCGAGCCAGTGTTGCTATCCTTTCAGACAAGTCTGGTGCCAATTTTCCGGTCCCAAAGGGAGGTAAGGTTTGGTGAGCCATGGGCGCGGGATCGATTCCATATGTGTGTTGCCTTGCGCCTCCGACCACTACGCGACACGCACCCTTGCTGATGATATCGTTCTTATAACATAAAATATAAACCAAGCGGAACGAATGCTTACCGATTTTGATAAAGTCTGTGGAAAGATTGGCCTTAGGCTAAATCTCACAAAAACGATCTTCATGAGAAACGAATTGGTTTCGTATGCATTATTCGGACTCAAGGAACGAATATATCCGAATGCTTCAGTCACGTCTGTCTAGGTCGGGTGATCAACATGATGAACGACTTAGCTCCAGAGCTGAGCAGAAGGAAACGAGCGGCTTAGGGAGCTTTCAGGAGCATCGAGGATGTAGTGAAGAGAGCAAAGAACACCCGACTCCTTGCCCACTTTTTCGACTCACCGGTTCTCCCTGCCATGCGTCAGAAACCTGGTCGCTACGTAAGCAGGATGAAGGATCACTCAGCGTCATCGAAAGCGCGGTCGAAAGAACGATGCTAGGAGTACATCGTTTCATACAACTAAGGGAAGGGATCCGAAGCCCTGACCTGCGTCAACGGTCAAAAAGTAAAGATGCCGTTCTGTACGCCAAACTGTCGAAGGTAAGATGGGCTGGGCACGTAATGCGTATGGACGGAAACAGATGGACAACAGCTGTTAATTACTGGATTCCTCGGCATATGTAACGTACTGCAGGAAAACCACCGACGGCATGGACACCTTTTTTCACCTAGAATAAAGGTGTGGTGCTCAACGATTCTATAGAGCGAGAAAACCCATTGGGCTACTCTTCTACGCGAGAGGGAAGAATGGGAAATTTACTGGCGACTGTAGCGAGTCTTTCAGCGATCGACAGACGTCAGGTGATGCTGTTCATAATCAAATTTAGAAAGGAGTCCCTGCTAGCCCTTGATTTTTAAATGTTCATTTCAGCATGTTGTCATTTTCGATCAAGAAGAAACTTTTCTGAAAGTTAATAAACGCTACTCTACCTCTTGTACCTTTACATGCAATATATAACTCGTTTCCAAATTTAATCGTTGTATTTTCCTCTGCATACTCCACATGATGAGATCCACGAATTTTTTCGAGATGAATGCTACATTTTGTGCTTGCCCACATCCAGCTCTTATGTTGGAATCGTTTGCTTTGAACAGGTTTGAATTGTTGCAGAAATAGTTTTACCTCACTTTTTTCAAATTAACTTTAAAAAATGAGCTCTCACATACTGATAGGAAGCAAAATATTCGGTTTAAATCGTACGTTTTCGTAAGGGCCGAAAGTTTCCCAGTTTTATCTGTGGAAAGGACATCAAAGGTTGAAGTGGCAAAGCCAATGCAATGTTCTGAAGTGTCTAATTATTGCTTGGAAAACTTTAACATTGCAGGAACATCCAGAATGCGGGTACAACTGCTCCAACAGCCCTCACTTGCGGCCTGCTTTTGTTCTTGATAGGTTCTGTTACTCTTTGTATTTCTCATCCTAATTTCTTTTCCTTTGGTTTTTAATTTTACTTAATTGATTTATTTGTGGTAGTTCTTAGCCTCGTAGTAACTGCTAGGGTATTTGTTGTTGTTTACTTACGATGCTGATTTATCGGCCTAGTAGAGTTATTCAGGCCAAAAACGAAGAAAGCATTGTCATCCAGACACCTAGCTAAGGTGAGGCGGGATTGAAGTTTCGCTACCGTTTTTGAAGAAACCTAATTGCATAATGGCAAAGTTAAATGAAAAGTGTGTCGGGACCATCATATTCGTCGTGAAGGATTTATGTTGTTGTGTTCACAACCGAAACTAATGCATTTCCTTTCCTATTTAATGCTGTTGCCTAGCATTTTTGACGTTCATCTTTAAACAAAATATTCTAGTGTAGTAATTTTTCGGAATTATTTTCACAAAGAATTATTCCAGGAAGAATTTTCACAAGGAATTATTTCATTTATTCTCACATGTTCAACTTCTTGATTGTGCAAAAGATAAACTCAATTCCAAACCAAAGGTAATGTTCATTTGTCATCCTGTCGTCACGTTAATCGTCAAGTGACTCGAGCGAATGCCATTAAATCGACCATTTTTCCCTCTTGCGTATGCTGTTGCCTAGCATTTTTGACGTTCATCTTTAAACAAAATATTTTAATGTAGTAAATTTTCGGAATAATTTTCACAAAGGTCTGGTCTCACATGTTCTACTTCTTGATTGTGCAAAAGATAAACTCAATTTCAAACCAAAGGTAATGTTCATTTGTCATCCTGTCGTCACGTTAATGGTCAAGTGACTCGAGCGGATGCCATTAAATCGACCATTTTTCCCTCTTGCGTGCTAGAGTAACCCAGTGGGTTATGCTCATTCTGGAGACTCGTTGAGATCATACCGTTCTTCTTGGCTTTCTTTGAAGAAATCTGACCATTGGGTCGGTGGTTTTCTGGCAGTACGTTTAATATCGGGAAGAATCCAGTCACTACCGGATCTTGTCCATCGGTTATCATTCATACGCATTACGTGTCCGGCCCACCTTATCTTCGACTGTTTGGCTTATAGAACGGCATCTTTGATTTTCGATCGTTGACTTAGGTCGGAGCTTCTGATCCCATCCCTTACTTGTGTGAAACGGGATACTCCTGACATCGTCCTTTCGACTGCGCGTTCGATAACGCTCAGTGATCTTTCACCCTGCTTACGTAGCAACCAGGTTTCTGACGCATACATTAGGGCGGGAAGAACCGTTGAGTCGAAAAGGTGGGCACGGAGTCGGGTGTTCTTTGTTCTCTTCACTACATCCTCGATGCTCTTGAATGCTCCCCAAGCCGCTCGTTTCCTTCTGCTCAGCTCTGGAGCTAAGTCGTTGATCATATTGATTTCCCGACATAGATAGACATAACTGGAGCATTCGGAGATATTCGTTCCGAACGGGAGAAGAGAACGGCATCTTTGATTTTTGATCGTTGACACAAAACGGAGCTTCGATTTACTTCGTCCAGTGTTCTTGCAATCTTGTTTCGGATGACCCGAGTTAAAAGTTTGTAGATGAGAGACGATACGCAGATTGGGCGATAGTTGCCGATATCGTGGCCATCACCATTTCTGAATAACAACACCATCTTGTTGCTCCACTGAATAGGAACCTTGCGTTTCGACAAATAGTGTGTGAATACGCGACCCAAAATATCGATTAGGACTGGCGGAAGTTTCCTCAGATATTCAGGCCTCATTCTTCCTGGACCAGATGTTGTTCGGTTTTTCGCCAACAAAATTTTTTACATCGTGTTTTCCTGGAGTCCCGTGGTCAACCCAGGCAAAGTCTGCCCTAAGTCGTCATCAACACAAACAATCGCTGCCATTTTGTATCAGAGGGTGATTTGCACCATGCGACTGGCTCGGTACCAGGGCGATGGTGAATCCTGGTATTGGTTCATTCTTAACTGAGCTTCCTAATAAAAACGCCAGGCTCCTTCTTAGATTTGGAGACCTTGCTGGGGGGATGAGTTCCTCCGTTGTACATGGCAGCGCCACACCCAGGAACACTTTCCAGCCACGAAGCGGTAAATCGTTGGTAGGGACTGTTTGAATACTCGGCGGAAAACTAAGCGGCGTCCTGCGCGACAAGCAACTGCATCGTGATAAACTTTTTATTTCATTCATCTATTTCCTGTACAGAAAAGTGTTCTTTCATAGTTGGTCTTGGATTGAAAAAAACCAGCAATGTCATTCTGCTATTTATTGCCTATTATAATTTTTCACTGCAAGGCACCATGTGTGATATAACCATAATGATGCAAAGATATTTGCAAAACTCCGGACCGCAGGTGTGCTCCGGGGAGCGAAAGGTTATTACACTTTCCGGGGCTAACGCGTTCACCACGAACTACATCTTGCGGGTCCTTCGCTTCGCCTTTCTCGAAAAAAAAAAGCCAACGGTTTTTTTGCGCGGCGACTACGTTTTTCTCGCTCGAGTTAGCGTCTTCTGCTACGAAGCGACTCTACTAGTTCTTACCGTGTCTGTGGATACGACATTCTGGCGAATGTGCCGTTGATATCTGTGGCTACCGTACTCTCGTCAGTGCTTTTTCGCCATTTGTAGTTGTGGCCCAGGATGTCGCTTGATTGTCATTTAACTACCCAGTCACCACCACATTTGTCCATTTTGAAGAGTCCCGAGTGCACTACGTGTCGCAATTTTCCTAAGCTAATATACGACTTTAAAAAACTACTATCTGAAGCTTACTCAACCTAATATTTCTACAGCTTTTATATGAAGTGCAGTCTAGTAATCAAAAAATATGCGACAAGGTTACACATCTGTTTTGGACACTGTCTGCTACATTGCTTTCAACTTTACAGAGAAGAATGATTGAGGATCTTCAGGGTGTACCACCATTTCGGAGTAGAGGTCGGCAGAAACAAGTGGGCATCTCGTGGCGTTCCAGACGTGGTGAACTCTGTGCATCATACCAATGTGAGATTTGTTTCCGAGCTTTTTCCCATGCTTACAAGGACTTTAAAGCTGATCACTTAATCCTAAGAGGCAGGAGTCATTTCCAATTTTTTTTAGACAATTGAATATATTCTTCGCACGGAAGTTTTGCCAAAAGTACGCCTTCATGAATTTTTTCAAGTAAACATCGAAGAAAACGTCGGAAAGTTCGAGGACCTGGCAAGAAGTATAAATTTTTTGGTTTATATATTTATCTCTGCGTTCAGATTTACCGTTCGGGCACTTTTCCAGAAGGAGCATCATCGGAGCCGCTCGATGAGTTCTTACCAATTGAACAAGATCCGGAATGGAAACGTTTTGGTTGCTCGGTTGATTGGGCAAAAGCCATGAGGATCTTCAATAGAAACAGGTTTTTTAAAGTCTCGATCTGTTTTGACTCTGGTGGACGAGAGCACCGTATTTCTCTTCATTGGTAACGATGTCTTTTTCCGAAAGCAAATCAAAAAGGTAGAAATTCCGATTCGTGATGGATTTTGTATTTTTTGTGTTGTATTTTGTATTGTAAATAATTATTTGGAATTTGTGTTGTAAATCAGTGTTTTATTCTTGAAGAGATGCGAGGTTCTCAATAACAAGGTTTATTCAGTATTGGATGGTGTCCTTCTTCAGGGCCTGGGAACGTCAAATTGGTACATAATCAACTCAGTGTAGCACTTTCATAACCCAAGAAGAGAAAACTCAGTGCATAGATTTAATCCATATATTAAATAGCTTCTTTTAAAGATCCACGGTTTTCTTTGCTACAAGTCTTCTAGCTATTTGGTGGAGAACGGCCGCAAAAGATCAGGAATTCACTGGGCTCAGGTCAGAAAAATCGGCCTGACGTATGGCGCGATGTCACGCATTTTTACATGGCACCCCACCTTGTTGTTCATTCATTCCTCCATTTCTGGAATTAATCCAGAACAATTCTTTTTACTTCTGTTTAGCAAACGCGAGGTGTTATTTTACTTCTTTATTTACATACAAGCTGACGTTTCGGCGGATTTCGCCTTCCTCAGAGCCTGAAAAGGTCACGTTGACTGCAATCTACGTGGCCAAACACCTCCATAACCAAACAGAGAAAATGCTAAACCAAAATTTCAATCACATTGAACACAGAGTCTTTGCACACTCACCGCTACCCTAATCCAGAACGCTTCAAGAGTTTTACTCGCCCATGTTTTAGATTCTTGCGTCAGATTAGTTGCTTGAATTTTAACACTTTCTCTACGTCCAGTGCGTTAGGAAAATCGCTTTGGCAAAACATTTGATACATGATCACGTGGTTAATTCTGTCTTGGTGGTTGACATGGTCGGCTGATGAAAACAGCAGTGTTGAGAGATGATATGGAATCGCATAGTCGTTGCTCATTTGATCCTGTATCTAAGTAAACAAGCTCCCCATCTCTCCGAAGTCAGCAGTTTGGTACCGGACTTCTAGGAAAGCGAAAAGCTCTCTCCAACAAGAGCTGGCGAGTTTCTGCGATGGAAGTATCAACTTCTTTGTGAATTCTTAAGAACTCGTTCTTGATGTTCTTAAATTGTGAAATACAATCAGGTCCTTCATGGAACGTATGTATTAAAATATCTGGGAATTCGAACCGCATTTATCGCCACCGTAGACCTTACAGATTTTCAAGTCTTGTAACTTGATCATAAGGTTTTGGTCAAATTGACGTGCAGGAAGCAATCCTCATTCAAGCTAGCACATCCACGAATGCTTACATGATACATCTGTGTGCATAGGACGTTCTGAGTTAATCTGGAGCAGAAGAGAAAGGGAAGCACCAACCGAACGTTGCCTTAATTTCTTAAGGGTAGCTTTTGCTTCGCATATAAACTTTATTCTCTCTCTGGATTGCTCACGTAGGGTCACAACTAGTCGACACAAGATCCTTCTTATGAAAACGGTTCATTGTTAACACAGCTAAAATCGAACCAATAAAACCCAGAAGGCAGACGACGTTATCCAACTGGATAAGCATGTATTTTTCGACTTTGTTATTACAGAGATGATGCCGAATCTGAAGAAGACCGTGTGTCGAAATGCACAGCTGCATTCAGAGAACACTTGACCTTCTTGAATAATGAAGGTATTACTGAAATCGTTGCAATTCTGCCTTTTCAACCTCCGCCATGACCATTTATACTTTATTCAGCGGGAAAGGAATCCTGGTACATTCTTATGGCTGGACTTCGAGCCGTCATGGGGCACATCACTTATCAGCGGACTGCTGATGGAGGACCGAAGCTGGGCGCGGTTACGGAGCAACATCCACTGACTACTGAGTAGGTGAACGTTCAGATAACCAATTGCTAAAACTTAGTAGATTGACTTTTTCCACTTTTTCCGTATTACTTTTCACTAAACTTCCAAGTTTTAGACTTTACTGTCTAGATAATTTCAAATTTAAGATTTAGAACCACAATGATGTTGAGAAATAAACAAAACTCGGAACCACAAGTGTGCTTTGAAACAGCGACTACCTTTTCGTGGACTCACGTGATTGAGAGAAAGGCAAACGAAGGGCCTCGGTTGGTGTAGTGGATAATACACGAGCCCCCGGAAAGAGAAGTCGCAGTTTGGAAGTGCACCTGAGAGTCTATTTTTTCTCATATGTCAGAATTATTGTCGCTGTATTTCAAATCATACCGTGCCACGAAAAATTAATCGCCTGTAAATATAGGTTGGAGCGTTTTGAATTTTTACATGTTTATCTCTTCAATCCTCCCAACGGTTCACGTTCTCATCGTGACTAGGAGGTGTTCTTGGGTGTCGGGCTTCGATGTACAAGGAGGATTAATCACTTTAGAAGGGTCTTCCAAGCTGAGAAAGAACCGGCGTTCCCCTAAGGAAGCCCAGTAAAGTGTAAACCAATGCCAAGATCTGTCACAGTCCTAGTACCAAACTAGTCACATAATGGCAAATCTCTCTCTGATCCACAAGGGCGGCGGCTGCCTGTGGTGGTGACGACCTGGGGCGGATTTTGGCTAGGCTGACTTCAGGACTCCAGGGAAGCGCAATGGCTAAACCAGCAAAACTCTGAAAAATTGGAATTTTCCTGGGGTCAGTACAATTACTGAGGGCGGGCCATCCAAGTATTTAAATATAGGGCAATCTATAAAGGATAAAAAAGGATAAAGCTCTCGGCGTTGATCAATTCCTGAGGGATGCGCCATGCATTCGACTTCATTAAGTATCGTTGGAGGTGATTGAATGCATATCTGGCCTTTACAATGACTCGCGGTGGCCAGCCGATGTATCGAGCCAGTGCTGCTATCCTCCCAGACAAGTCTGGTGCCAATTTGCCGACCCCTGAGGGATGGAAGGCTTGGTGGGCCATGGGCGCATTTCACGTGCGCGCCGCAGTGGCGCCTCCAACCACTGCGCCACACGCGCCCTATGACAATCTGTAGTAAAAAAAATACCTATCTCACCAACAGTTATAATTAAATTTGGTGTTCTGACCAATTTTTTAACTCTGGTATATTATTAATAAAACCTGCTTAGATTGAGAACTGTCTTCTTCGACTGACTTCGCAAATGACTGCAGTAATATCAATCTAAGTCTACTGTCTTACTGAATTTCTTAGTAGTTTATCCACATATTTTTCCATCCGTTTCATTTCCTTGCAAAAGCTGGTGTTATCGTCGGCTGTGTAATGGTTTTGTAAGAAGTTTTCACTGATATGTTTAGCTTTTTCGACTAAATCGAGCCATATTATTACCCAGTTCATTATGGCAGTGAACATCTTCCGTCCGAAAGTGTCAAATACTTTTTCCCATGCAGCTGGGAAAAAAGCTATGGGAGAACTGCATCATTGTAGAGTAATAGGTGTAACAGTCGGAAGGTGGTAAAGGACGATCGACCTAGTTGTCGAGCTCTGGTAGAAATGAAGCCATTTCAGAAGTGGTAGTTAAGTGATTCTTCATAGTTTGACAAAAGTTACAAATAGGTGAGGTTGTATTAACAAAGATACATCTTCCTCCTTTTACACGTGGTCCTCCTGTTGCAGACGAGATTGCACAACTGTTGAGCTTCATTCAATCCTGTTGATAAACGCGAGAGAGTTGGTGAAGAGTCTATTTAGTGCACTCAGATGGAGCAGTAGTTGCAGACACCTGTCTAATCAAAATTGTGCTGGTTCTCTTATGAATTTTTAAGATGCTAGGCCATTCGAGTGTAGAAAGACTTTATTCTTCACTTTTTTTTTGCTCAGTTTGTTTATTTGTTTCTATCATTGTACCATCTAAATGCATATTTTTGTCATTTATTTCAGTTATTTTTCCTTCCATGGTGACTCGATATCATGGGAAGAGGACGAAAAACTGGCATACAATCCGGACACCTCTCGGCTTCTTCATGCATTCAACGGCTGGGTAATGAGCGCGGATCCGTTGAAAAACTTCGCTCTGCCTGATTCACAGGTGACATCTTCCTTTTTCGCGTGGTCTTACATTTCCTTCAATAATATTGTATAAGGTGTACCTTCGACGTGAATTAGTTTGCTGGGGAGATTCTATAAAGCTGAACTATGGTGAGAAACTGGAGGATTCACCATTTCTATGGGAGTATATGAAGAGTTACACGTAAGTGCTCTTTCTCTTTTCATCATAATTTCCGTTGGGTTGGAATCTTGATTATGACCTCAATTGAACAATTTTGGTAAATTATTAGATTGTTCATGTCTATTTCTCAAAATTACTGCTTAAAAGTCCACCGACTTACCACTTCAAATGTGGTCACTTAAGATTATCCAATTCACATGTCTATAATGGAGCTGAGGGGCGGATAGTACAATGGGGTTGTCGTCGCTCATCACGAGCATGGTGCTAGTTCGACTCCGCTGCGGGCCAACCAAGTCTTTTATCGGTCCGGAGTCGTGATGTAGGTACCGGACTTATTCGGGAGGCAATCACTCTCTACAATCCAATGGTACGCTCCAGCCCTACTATCACGGGACTCCAAGGAGAAACGACTCGACTAGCACTCTACGGCATTCAAAATGAGATGAAACTGCCTTCTTGGATAACGAATGCGAGGAAACGAATCGGATGTGAGAAGTGCCGGGATTCCCATAGTAGACGTGAAGATGGGTCGTATAAAAATAAGAAAAAAATATTGAAACTGATAAATCACACCTTTCCTGGAAGAAAACTAATATAAAGGTGAAATGATTTCCAATCCTCTCTTATGCGCGACTGCTAGAGATTTGAGAATGGTTATCACCGGGCTGCAGTAAAATAAATTTGCTCACAGTGCCAGTGATAAGTGTCGCCGAAACAGCGATATTATTCATAAAGACTGGTTATTCAAGTTTGCAAGTAATCCCCTACATCTTCTAGACAGAAATGTGCTCAAATGTTCCATGGTCTTCGGATTGACAACGCCCACGGTACTCCTATTCATGTTGCTGAGGTGGTTTTTGAAAAGCGTTAGTAAATTGAGCTGAAAATCTATTTCTTTTTTCTTATTTGAAGTATCTTCTACACGCTGCTCGTGAGGTTCGGCCTGATGTATACGTGTTCGCAGAGTTGTTCACGGGAAGTGAAGAAAAAGACAACCTTTTCGTCAATAGGCTTGGTATTTCTTCTTTGGTCAGAGGTATGTTGTTATCTACAAGAGTTTAAAAATCTGGTGATAAAAGGTTGATTCCATTTAGAAGCCCAAGCTGCTCACGATAGCCATGAACAAGGAAGGCTCGTTTACAGGTTTGTTTTCTACCGGGTTAATGAATATTGCTTTGTAATAGGAGTATTCGTAATAATAGGAGTGTTCGTATGGAAGGAACCAAACATTTTGAGTGTTGGGAGTAAAAGTTCCCTTTTTTGTTATGCAAGTGAAAAGTTTTGTGTTTCGATTTCTTGTAGATATGGAGGTGATGTCGTTGGAGCAATGATTCAGAAGCCAATCCGACCTGCACCTGCTTGTGTGGCACACGCCCTTTTTCTTGATCAGAGTCACGACAATCCAACACCTATTGAGGTAATGGCTGAATTATTTACTACTTTTTTCACTTCAAGTAAATATAACACATTTTATAAGTAGCAGTGCTTTTTTAACGTCTTTGTCGTGAATCTAATTATAAATTATATCCCTTTCTAGACTCGTTCCGTTTTCGATCTGCTGCCAACAGCTGCGATGGTGTCCATGGCATCATGTGCACTCGGCTCGACAAGAGGATATGACGAACTTGTCAGCCATGCTGTACGTCCACAATTTTTTGAAAATTCCTAGTTTAGGATTCGCCTGTTCGACCAGACATCTGTGGTTCGAGGTTTTGCGATTATCTCAGCCTCATTGTGATCATCCTAGTGTTTAGAGTGCGATAGATCATCGTAACGCTACCCAAATCCGAAACTGCACAAAAGAATATCACGCTGAGCATTTCGTGGTTTGCTGCTGGTTTAATCCATGAAAGCTTCCCGAGTGTCGACATAACGATCACTGCGGAAAAGTACGCCTTGCAAATCGACGAATTGCTCCAGAAACTTCGACGGCTGCGCTTCCATTGCTGAAGAGAAAAGCATCAATCCCTTACGATGACGCGTAGAGACGCGTTTTGCAACCCACGCTGCAGAAGTTGAGCGAGCTGGGCCACAGAACTCTACCTCATTCGCCATGTTCTCGAGACCACACGCCTACTGAGTACCACTTCATCAAGCCCGCCAGCAATTTTCTTTACTAGGAATACTTTATAAATCAAGCCGATTCCGAAAGCGCCTTCAGTGACTTTAATGCATGTAGGAGGTAGAATTATATACAACTGATAGACTTAGGATTATTTTCGTTGGCGAGAATGTGTGGGTCCTAACGGTTTTGGTTTCAATTAATAGGCTTTTTTCTGAGCTGAGACATGCCACTTCAAAAATAGGGGTTGAAATTGGACATTAATTTCTGGAGGACTTAGTGGAAAGTTGCGGAGGTAATCGCAACAAATTTTGATAGGATGTTTAATAGATGTTCACAAACGTATATTGCTAGCGTTTAGCTTACCTATTCCACCATTTACGGTACTACTGCAGATTTCTACGTTAGTCTTTGTGTTCAGCTTTTTCCTAGATGGAATTGCAGGCGACCAACATGCCACACCTTCTCAATGGTCTATTTTCTCAGTTCGAACCACGATAACCTTTCCCGGAGTCTCGCGTATTACACACTACACCACTGAGGTCCGGCCCGGGGTCCAAGTTTTGCGAATATATCAGCATCGATATGGTTTTATTTCACATCATACCCTGCCGTGAACACTTATAGTATTCAGCAAATAAAAGGTTATAAAAGGTTAATAGAAGGTTAGACTAAGGTTAATAAATGGTTCTCTCAGTATTCCAAAAAGCCTTGCCTGTGATATGAAGTTTCAGATAAACGTTGTGTCAGAAAAACGACTCTATGCGAAATGGGGAAGCGAAACCAACAGGAAAAGCGGAATCATTGAAGCACGGAAAATCCTGAATGATTTGCATGTTGCACTGGCCAAAGCGAATTACACACAGGTGTGATATTTCTTAATCACCTCTTTCTTTCTTAGTCTTTTAAACACTTAAGTGGTAATTTGTTACACTTAGTAGTTTTTTTTTTAAAAACCGACCAATTTTAGGTGTTCGTTGATCAAATGAACCCCAACATTGTTGGTGTAACGAGACATAACCCTGTCACCCACGACACTGTTGTTGTTGTTTCTCATACTGCCTTCGACAAAAATCAGATCCATAGAGACCGAGTGTCTCTAAAGCGAATTCCAATCGGAGGTGAGCTCCTGAACAGTGGGATATCCTAGCTTTTGGAAAGGTGAATTGTATGAGAATGTAGTATGGTTGTGTTTTTACCTTCTGATCCCTTACAACTTCGATCTGAAACGTCAAAATGTTCATTTTTTAAGGCCTCGTGTATAATTCATGTTTTTCTTTTAAAAAATTTGTTCGCTACTTTTCTTCTATTCCGTAAATTTGGCTCAACACACTCATAATCCACATTGGTTTTGCAGGCATTCTAGAAGAGATACTCTTCGAGATGCGCTTCGATCAAGAGTCTTCGGAATCCATTCCAGGTGCCTGTAATCTTCTTTCGATGAAGCTTTCTTTTGGTTGTTCTCATTTCACATTATTACTTACGTATACTTGGATGGTCTGTCTTTACTGCTTATGTGGGCTACAGCACAATTTCCATTTTTTCGGAGCTGGTTTGGCCAGTGTAGTTCGCTGGAGTCCAGAGGTCACTTTAACCACTGCCGAGGTTTTAACCACCACAGGCAGTAGCCGACCTTGTGAATCAGAGTGAGATTTGCTTTCACGCTACTAATTTGGCACCAGAATGGTGGTGGATCCAGGTTTTGGTTTACTCTTAGCTGGGCTTCCTAGTGGAAACACCGGCGCATCGCAACCCGACACCCAGGAACACCTCCCACTCGCGATCAGGCAGTTAACAGTTGAGAGAATCTCATTATTGCAAAATCTAACCACATTTTATTCGCCTTGTCATGCCTTCATCATTATCGGCTTTGATGAACAATAAGGTCAATTGTCATGATTATGGGCGCGTGTGACGTAGTTGTTGGAAGCGCCCTGCGGCATACACGTGGGGTCGATCAAGCGCCCATGGTTCACCAAGCGTTCCATCCCTCTGGGGTGGGCAAATTGGTACCATACCTGCTTTGGAAGATAGCAGCACTTGCTCGACACACCGGTAGGCCACCGCGAGTCACTGTAAAAGCCAGATATGCATTCAATCACCTGCAGCGGTGCTTAGTGAAGTCGATTGCATGGCGCATCTCTCAGAGATTGATCAACGCTGAGAGCTCTATCTTTCCTTATTATGGCTATTTCAGAAAACAACGACGTACTTTTGGGCCTATCGAATTATGCAGTGCATATTCGTCAACATATAGCTCCGGATAAGTCCAGCATGTGTGTTGTGCATGGAAACGAAAATGGTACCATAGAGATTACTGATTTTCCAAGCGGATCAGTCATTGGGTTCAAGTAAGTTTTCAATCCTTTTGATGTTGTCAGGCATGACGATGACAAGACGCCCTTCTGTGAGTAACACTCACAAATTTCTACTTTTTGAAGATTTATCGCAATGTACCAGTGAAAAAGGCGTTTTTAGGATTCGTTTGACGAACTCGGCACTTGCAGGTATTGGATTAATAAGGGCAATTATCGAAGGGAATGATGAACTCGAACGTGGTTCGTTGCACAGTCCTTCTTCAACTACAAAATTCTTAGAATACTTCTATTCTGTAGATGTTGCATAGTTCTCTTTTTGTGTACTTTTTGCTGACTTCTCGTTGGTTCAGTTCACAGGATCTGTTTATGGTCTAAAAGATCTCTTCAAAATGTATTTTTGTTCTCTTATTCGTCTTTTAACATATTTTATTTACGTGTCAAAGTTGCAATCGAGTACTTACTCTTCAGAGATTGCACTGAATCTGAATTCCGTTTCCTTACAAGATTACAATCGCCTATTGTTCATATGTGATCCCGAAGGACGTACGGAGATGGGCCAAGGATCATACGAGGTCCCATGTCACGGAAAGCTCGTTTATTGCGGCTTGCAAGGTGGGCTTGTTTTCCTAAACTTTACCTGGTTTCAGATGTAGAAGACTGTTCCATCGTTCCGTTGTAGGTTTAATTCCGTTGCTGAATTCGATTCGAACCAATAACGACCTCGGTCACCCTCTGTGTGCTAACCTTCGTGACGGGACATGGTTGTGTAAATACATATTTTCGCGTATGGCGAAGTATCGTGGGCTACAATTCGTACGTTTTTTAAAACACGACTTTTAAGGGGTTACAGTTTCTTGAGAACACAGTTTAACAAGCGCTATCAGATCAATTATTAAGAAATCCCTTATCTTCCAAGGCAAGAAATAGATGTTTAGAAAATACGCAACTCGTCTAATATGTTCTAGATATCCTCTGTGTTCATTTTTGTTTTTTTTCTATATTTTAGACAATATGCAGGTGTTTTATGTAAAGAAAAGACTACGTTGTTGTTGATACTGATTACCCAATGAGGTTACCTCATTAGAGCAATGCTTCCCTTCATTCGACTCGATGCGGTCACTAATAGACACATCGGAGGAAAGAACAAATGTGGACAATCGAATCGGATCATTCCCCTATTCGGCTCTGAAGAAGGTCGATGCGCTAAATGCTAGCCAAAGTTTCCTTTCTGTCACTCTCGTGTTAGGTTATGGACGAGTGTGTATTGATTAGTCATCCCGAGGTTAAAGGAAAGTCGGATCTTGAAATATTGGTCAGAAATTTCACTTCTGCGTTCGAGTCGAGCAGACGAATTGTGCTTCACTTTCGATTGAAAGTTCAGCAAGAATGAACAAGGAAAAAACTGATGACAGTGATGAGAACACGTGTTCTCCCTTATAGAATCTATAGAAAGTGAATCAGGGGTTAGGACAAAAGTGATGACCATGAAGCGGTCGGTGGTGATAATGCAGTAATGACAGCGAATTTGATCTATTCTGATTGGCTCATGCAAGAACAATAAATGGAGAATTGCCAAGGAAGATATCCGGCAGAAGATGAGGTGAGGTCCATTGAAGGCCTACAGTGAAAGAAGTGTAATGGTGCTGAATTGGGAGAATTAACAGAACGTCATGTTGTCTACAACACATGACAAGTCCATCTTAGCAAAGTCATTAATGTTGCAGAATGTGAAGAACGTTTGGACAAAAATGTTCAAAATTTAGCTCTATTTAGGTTTGATTCTGGAAAACAAAGTACCTGCACCCTCAGTTGTTCTTGGATGAGACTGAAAAAGTAATGGAGAAGTTGTACTGGATGCTATAAGAAGTTGATAAAGTACGACTTCTATAATGCTGAGATATTTGCAAAACTACGGAACGTCGGTGTCTGCGGTGGTGAACGAACGCGTTGTTGTGCCTTCCGGGGCGTAACGCGTTCACCATCACACCGTGCGGGTCCTTCGTTTGGCCTTTCAGCTAGTTCAATCGATCACTTGCCATCAGCAATCACCCGTCAACGGGATTGATCTGAGGAGCCCAAATTAGCATTGAAACCAGTTAAGCTGAGGCTATAGTTATAACGCCTGGATAGAAAAGAATAGACAGTAAATGAAATGGTTAAGTACTCCAAAATTTCTGAAAAAGGTGCCAGCGGCATTAGATACGTCTAATGTTGTTGTGTGGAATATTTCAAACTATGTGTTATTTAGCGCGTGAAAAGTGAACTGTGTGAAGCTGGTAGGTGCATGTTGTTAATACAAATAGGTAAAATTTTAGGATTTAAGCATGTAAAAAGGATGTTTTTGAATGCAATCTGCAAAAGCCGTTGTGAAAGGGCGAAGAAGGAGAACAATGAATTTTGCCATAGATGAATTCTAGACTTTGTTGAATGTGCACTGTGTCAAAACTTCATCCTTTTACATGCTGCATTCCTACTTACTTACTTGGGTACATGAATGGCTCGTCTTCACTAGTTGTGTGGGCCCACGCATAATTTTTATTTTGTCAGAGATTTGCTGGTTTAGCCATTGTGGTTCCCCGTCACAGATCGGTGGATATTTGTTCACTTCATATATTTACACTTTACTATGTGAGCTAGTAGATAGTCCGATACTTAATTATTTTTGCCTCATTTGAATTCAGATGTACATGTGAAAATATGCTTTTGCTGCAGCATCATTCCTGCTGTGAGACGGCGTGGTTAATATTACTTATTTCTTTAATTCTTTACAGTTGTCCTCATTCTTCCACGCCATTCTCACGCCTCTAGATGATGTCCCATACTACTTGCGTCCGTGTTACTTTGAAGCTATCATCACATATATCCACAAACAGTGCAGGTTAGCACTGCTGAGGAAGTTATCCCCGTAAGTTAAACTCTCTTTACAGGCTTTATGGTAAAGGTCTAACTGTCTTATGTTCAGAACAATATCTTCTTCCTCTGGTTTGGTTCGTGCACTTGCTCTTTCGTCTGTATCGTTCGTGGGTCACATTTCGGGTGCCGCGTTGGCACCTTTGCCTGCATCGATTAAATTAGAGGACGATAATCCATCGTCTTTAGCGGCTGGTGAGAATGTTTAACCCATAAGGCCCGATGCTTATTTTTTGGTTTTTAGTTGTAACTACACAAATGGTGTTCTGCTTTTAAATCGGTTTTGGATGCAGGTTGATGAAGAACAGGAGGCAAAACCTATGTTTTTCATATTATTAACGGAAACGAGGCAGCCACAAACATCGCGAGGGAACGGGTTACGCAACCCTGTCCTGTTCTACGAAATTCGGACTTTTCAGTCGGTTCAGTATTTGAAATGTGGGCCTCAACAAAAGAAGTCCTTAAAAACGGTTAAATAGCTCTAAGAAATTAGGTCTTCGTATTGCTAGAATAGTAAGAAGGGAAAAGAAAGCATATCTCATATGCAAAATACTGTAAATTTTAACGGTTTCTTCTTAGTAGCAAATAATTTGGATATATTAGGTTGCAAAATGGAAATTAATAGCAAATCAATAAACAGTTAATAGATTTCATTATGAGCTGGATGTAATTGTTCATAATTGAGAGGTACAATTATCATATTTTCGGCCACATGCGATTGTTTACAACGCAGGTCGTCCGTGGTGGATTAACATCCATTTTCACTTCAGTGGGTTACAGAATTGCTATTTATTACCAAAAAACTGGCAAATTCATAGAGGGTTAAAATTGGGCGTCGTTTCAGCCGGCAGGACGGCTGAACACCGCACCTCCGCTGTGTGTTAAATAGCGCTTTGTGGACAACAGCAACTGAGTAGAATTAAAAAACTACCACTGTACCATGAGTGATTCAATGAAGTTCCTCGATGTCCGAATAATACTTGTTTTGGATAGAATCACAATCCTTTCATATGCAGAATTGTTGTTTAAGACTATCGAAATATTGCACGTATCAGAGCTTAGCACTTTCATGGCCATGCCAGGTTTCGTGTAGTGACAGCGTGGGACTCCACTTAATTCTTCTTTACGAGCACCAGTCATAAGTGGATCTTATGATTAGTATTGTATTGTATTGTTATAATAGTCGCTGCGTATTGTCGAGCAAAGTAATTCGAAATACATTTTTGTGAGTTATCAAGTATGTGACATATGCTTTTTCAACCTATACCCGGTGCAATAGCCGTATTGGAAAATCTGTCTATTGAATGAAAAATGTATAACCTGTATCATCCCTCTTGTTATTGATCACGTAATGACTTTCCCTCTTTTTTCTGGAGGAAGTTGGTGTTCCGGTTGACCGTCGGAGTAGTACAATCTTGGTTTTGTAGATGCTCAAGTCGACATCATAAAGGTGTTGAATAAGCCATCGTTTTTTGCGGTTTACAGCTTTCTCTTCTTTCGGGCAAAAAAAGAGGAATCTTGTGCGAACGATCCGATGGTCCGATTCCACGTAGAACTTTGAGACAGTGGCTATATCAATTAAAGAAAACCCACAATTTACCTACCTGGTTTACCTCGTTGTGGTGCTCTGCACTAGGAGATTCCGCTGTTCAACGTTGAGTTTTTAGTGCTTGTGAGTTGCCGTGAGCTGTTCTTATCGTCATAACAAACTCGGAAACCCATCACCTCTTCGTTCCATTCTAATTCATGTGTTCCGATGTCAAGTTCTTCAGATGTTTTCGTGGGTCCAATAAGCGTTAAACTTATAGCATTAAAAGAGGTATGGTTTTTTTCCCATTAGTTCTCCAAGTCCAGAGGGAGTACTTAGAACTCATCTACATCAATAGCTTGATGTGGGTGCGTAAACTACCAAGTTTGTCAGAGTTGGTTTTCATTCAAGTCTTTTCAACCTAACCGTGATTCGTATATTCCGTGCTCCAAAAGAGTCTGTGTAATTGCCGGAGCATGTCTTTCGAAAAGCGCTGGCTGGGCAATCCAATGGCTTCTTATTAGGCATTATTCACCTTCACTACCTGACAATTTAATGGAGGATCTAAAAGAACCTTAGAATGGTCTCGAGGTTTTGCACAACTTTTATCGACGTGTGTGGTAGCAGATTCTGCCGCATTTGGGCTACTTTGAGCCCATATGGGTATATCTACCTATTTTTAGTGGTTTTTTTTTTCTAATTTAAACATGAATACTCACCGATAGTTTGCCAGCATTTCCCAGAATAGATTCGAAGCTTATTTCAAATACTTCTCAGTCATTTTATTGCGAGGTGTGGGTCGTGTGAAATACACTCCGTATATACACGAGTACAACGAGCACACGAAGAGTTTGTCTCGGTGCATACCAAATATGTATGTATCTCAGAAATAGTTGAAACAAGGAGTAGATACCCTGAATTTACTTCTGTCATCAGAAAGCACAGGATGCTTTTGTGCTTCTAACTCCCTCTCTACCAGCTGGCATCGCGAATAGCCGGAAATAGACCATGAAATGAAGATTTGTAGATTGCAGAAAATATCTAGACAGCAAAACAAACAGAAGGAAAATAAACGTGCGATATATGACTCACACTAATTCGTTTTGCTCTACGCTAACAATTCCTAGATGTCTCGAATAGTCGCGAAATTGGTGGGAATCTAGCGTTGGAGCCGGAGCATTCGATAATTTTGTGATTGCCAGATATTCCGATAGATTGGTTTCTCTTCTCTGGGAGTTTTTTTAAAATCAAATGTGTGCGGTTAACTCAGTATTTGAGGAACTTCTTCAGGCGAACAGTTGCAAGAATTGTTGTGATTCTTTAAATATTGCTTAAGGTCTTCCGCACTTCACCGTAGGAATCTGGCGGAACTGGGGCCGCGATACGTTCATCGCTCTTCCCGGTTGTCTGTTATCTACAGGCAGGTTTTATGATGCTAGGTTAGTTTACTATTATCCTACATTAAATTCCACTATCTGTTTTAATTTTTTCTTTTTTTTTACTTTCAGAAACATAATTATTTCGTATGCCGGATCCCTGCGTCATGGACTCATCCCGAATCTCTTAGCTGAAGGGAAAGGTGATATTTCCTGTGGTCGGCTTATGCAAATAAATATGTGTATATGTGTACATATACATATGTGTATATGGATATATCACCTGTATCACCTGTAGTATATATATATATATATATCCATAGGTAACCCGTCTTTTCCCGGTTCTGTTACCTTATGACTGTTATCGAAAGTGATCCGATTGTCACATGAGTTCGCCTGTGACTTGATCCGAATACTGATTTTAGCTGTGAATGCGTAGTTTCTGGCTATCGTTCCCCCGCGTCTTCTCGTTATGTCAGCAACTCATCGATGTTTATTCCTTTAGAGGCCAGATGTCGACGAGGAAATTAGAGATGGTTCACCCATCAGCGTGGACTTGGTCCAATATGCTGAATAGTAACAGGTTTTATTTCTCTGTCTATGCGTGTGTTATTTCTTTTGCAAAAATACAGTACGCGAAGTCCTGTCCTAGTTGACTATCCGTTCCAAGTTCTGGTATGACGTCATATTCATTGGTGTGCCAGCGTGTAAGTGGTGGTGTCCAGTTCTTTAAAGAATGACTGAAATATTGTCCACTTGAGGAGTTGTACCAAGTTTCAGCTTCCTGTTACAGTTTGTCGCTAAAGGTCGTTGGTACTTTGTTTCAATGAAGCTGGCATGGTTTAATGCAAGTGTTTTGGATCAAAGTAGATTTCTATAGAATCAGCTACTAATTCAATTTCTCGTCGAGAGTGGCTGCGCCAATTTAGGACGAAGAGAACAAAGTACGATGCAGTATTCGCCATATTTTTCACAACACTTTTCTCGTAGTTTTGGCTCCTTCTACTGACTGGAAAGTTGTAGCCAGTCGATATCGATACGGATCTGTGCTCATGCTGCTTTCCTTCAAATGACACTGATGACCACTTGTCCGTTGTTCACCGCCGTAGGATCGCGTCTCGAGCATTCTGGGGTTTTCGTTAACCTCATAATCTTTCCTGGTAAACGTTCAGAGCTTGTCTTCATATAAAGAACAGTTTTCTCAGCGCAGATTTCCTTCATATACTGTTTTGTTATCTCCTCGCTTTCGTGTCTGTCTTTGCTGGACCTGACTGGAAACGAACTCGTACTTTGCTGCTTATTTTTTTCTGTTCACACAATGACCAGGTTTTTTTTTATAGATTTTATGGTTAGAAGGCGTTTTTACAAGAAGAATGTAGTGATCTAATATGTTCGATCTCCACATGTGTCATACAGTTTGCTGATCTACACGTCCATCGTTAATGACCTCTTTTATTCTCCTTTTTTAAGAAAGGAATTTCATGGAATGAACTAGCCACAGAGAATAGTTGCGCAAGAGGATTTTCGATATTCTGTTCCAAATTTTCCGGCTCTGTATTGATGTTCTTGTTTTATCATAGCGTTTAAGTCAACAATTTTAAGGGTGTTTGGATTACGGACGTTTTTTTTTAAAGACAACTTCAGATGTTACTGACCTGCAATTTGATAATATTGGTTTTGTTTTGAGCAAAGTGTGGGACCTACAGTGGGAACAGGAGAAGACAGGGTTCGGCAAGGTAAACAGTGAAGGTGTATGTCAAGCCCAGCGCCACTAATCATTAACCGATTGCGTGTTCTTGCTTAAGATAACTAGGATTCCATTCCCCTCATCTGCAGGATGAGAGCGTTCTTTTTACTAGTATGTTTAAACAAATTCACATCGTTTTGTAGTGTGCTGATGCCTCGCTATCGTTCAGAGGCACTAGTTTCTTCTGTTTGAATACATTGAGTACTGGTCAAAAGTGATTCTCTATGTAACCCTGAGCTAGCAGTGAGAGAGGATTCCCAAGTATTTGCCACAGATAGTTGCCAGCTTGTGTTGTTGAGAGGGAGTTGTGCTGCCTACCTAATCCCCTACCAGAACACTGGCAAAACTTCCAGGTTCGATTTTCTATTAACCTCGGCATTGGAATATGAATGCGTAGTTTTCTTGTTCAGCAACCCCGAGGTTGTTATACAGCATACATTTACTTCCATAGAAAAACACACAATACAATACAAGAGTAGCTGACGTTTCGGCAGTATCGCCTTTTTCAGAGCCTGGAAGGGTATGCTGATATACAATTTATTAGGCCAAACACTTCAATAACACTTGTTGTATTGTATTGTGTGTTTTTCTATGGAAGTGAATGTATGCTGTATAACAACCGCGCGATTGCTGAACAAGAAAACTACGCATTCATACTGGCAAAATTTGTGTCTAGACTAGTTGCTTAAGAGTGATGTAACAGATCGAGTTGCAAATCTGTTATAGTATTTGTAATAGCTATGTTAGTATTTGTAATAGCTCCTTCGCACATAAAGAACGAAATTCCTATTTTCTATTTTTTCATCTTGGATCATAGTTGGTATTTATTTCTAATCAGAAGCCCGATATAACTGTCGTGATGCCGTGTGGTTCTGGCTGTATTCCATTCAGCGCTATGTGAAGTACGCTCCGAAAGGCCAGGAGATTTTAAAATGTCCTGTGAGACGAATCTACCCCAAAGATGAAACAATTTTTGGAGAAGAAGAGAAGGTAAGCTTTTGCAACTTACTGCATCTTCTGAGAAAAAATAGTGCTGTTTCCTGAACTCATGTTATTATTCAAAAAAGCAATAGAAATCTTAGCAAGAGGTTCGAATGCATTCAGGAAGAGCCGTTGATTGATGTGATGTGCGAAGCATTGGAACGTCATTTCTGCGGAATAGATTTCCGCGAACGTAACGCTGGACCTCAAATCGATGAACACATGAGGGACGAAGGTGAAACTCTCTTGTACTTATGCGACATGCCTATTTTATACCGTTCTCTCCATCTTTATTGATTTCTTGGACAGTTCAGCAGTTGCTTTCTAGAAACTAATGTTTTGCTGCTCTTGGGTACTCCGACGGTTCGTCTTCATTGATTGTGTGGGCCCCAGCATACTCTTCACTTTTCGAAGTTTTGCTGGCTTAGCCACTCTATTTCCCTGGAGTTCCGCGGTTATCCTGGCCAAAGTCTGCTCCAGGTCGTCACTGGCAGCCTTGTGGATCAGAGGGTGGTTTGTCCCCATGCGACAAATTTGGTACCAGGACGGTGGTGGATTCTGATATTGGTTTACTCTCAGCTGGGCTTCGTGATGGAAACGCCGAACTCAGCCTGGGAGACGTTGCCTGGAGGATGAATCCCACCTGCACATTACAGCCTGACACCCAGGAACACCCATCCACAATGAGACAGTAAACCGTTGGGAGGATATTTCTACCACTAAGGTGGAAATTGGAGATGTATGTGAAACATGTATGAAAACGTTGTCGCATTATTTAATGAACATTCTCATTAAGGTTTCAATGTGAAAGCATTCGTAGACCGTGATACCGGCTTCATCCATGGCGGTAATCGATGGAATTGTGGAACGTGGATGGATAAAATGGGAAGCAGCGATAAGGTTACGTTGCACTTGCTCTTTATAAAAGTTGGTTAAATATGTACATGTAATCTTTATAAAGTTACTCAGTTAGAATGCTAATTTTATTCGATTCTTTATTACGAACGAATTCGTTTCCAATCATCGAAACGTTTAGATATTGAAAAGCCAGACGAGGTCCTCAAAAGTGCAGCTGGAAAAGTTAACATTCTATGGATAATTCGCTCTTTTTCTTGATCGGCAAATACGATCTCGTTGCCATGCTATTTATTAATACACAGTAGTTGGCATTTCAATGGTTTCGCCTTCTCTGGAGCCTGGAAGAGTCGAATTGGCAAGCAACCCACTTAGTAAAACACTATCATAACCTCAGCAGGCAAAGCATTACATAAATAACTAATCGAGCAGTAAACAGTTTCATTTAAACTGTCACCGTTCTGCTATTCTTAAGTCCTTTGGTTGGTTCTAGAGACCAGCCGCATTGAATCGTTGGAGATGTATGTGAAACATGTATGAAAACGTTGTCGCATTATTTAATGAACATTCTCATTAAGGTTTCAATGTGAAAGCATTCGTAGACCGTGATACCGGCTTCATCCATGGCGGTAATCGATGGAATTGTGGAACGTGGATGGATAAAATGGGAAGCAGCGATAAGGTTACGTTGCACTTGCTCTTTATAAAAGTTGGTTAAATATGTACATGTAATCTTTATAAAGTTACTCAGTTAGAATGCTAATTTTATTCGATTCTTTATTACGAACGAATTCGTTTCCAATCATCGAAACGTTTAGATATTGAAAAGCCAGACGAGGTCCTCAAAAGTGCAGCTGGAAAAGTTAACATTCTATGGATAATTCGCTCTTTTTCTTGATCGGCAAATACGATCTCGTTGCCATGCTATTTATTAATACACAGTAGTTGGCATTTCAATGGTTTCGCCTTCTCTGGAGCCTGGAAGAGTCGAATTGGCAAGCAACCCACTTAGTAAAACACTATCATAACCTCAGCAGGCAAAGCATTACATAAATAACTAATCGAGCAGTAAACAGCTTCATTTAAACTGTCACCGTTCTGCTATTCTTAAGTCCTTCGGTTGGTTCTAGAGACCAGCCGCATTGAATCTTACATGTGTGACTCGTGAAGTCTTGGAGCGTTTTGAATATACTTTAAAAATCCAGATATGAAGCGCAAGGAAGAGTGCCTTGATAGCGTGTGGTTTTGCGCGTTAACTCAGATCGGATTTTTAATCTGAGCCACACACGCTGCTTACCCATGTATGACTCCATGCAGTTCGTTTATAATAACAACCGGAGGACTTAAGAACAGCAAAACGGTGAGTGCTTAGGTTATGGTAAGTGCTTGACTGAGTATATTGCATGTTATTTGGACCTTTCTCAGCTCAGAAGAAGACGAAACCACAGAAACGTCTGCTAGCCCGCGTTAATAAGTACCATAATTACAACTTTTTGTTTGCTTATCAAAAAGAACAGTGAATTATTGATCAATCCCAAGGTTAAAAGAAAGTCAGTCTTGGGGTTCTGCGAATAGTCATCTTCCAGGCCGGGAATCGTGGGGAACCGGCAACACCTCGCGATGGAGCTGCAGTGGAAATTCAAGGTCTAGCGTATAGTGTGTTGAGTGTTATGAGTGACTGGGCAAGTTCTGGAATCATTGAGAGTAGCGGAGTAACTCGAGGTTCGTTGGCCCAGCTTTCTATTCTTGGGATCATTTTTTAGCTACACTTGTTATCAGATAGCGAATCATGGACGTGGTCTCAGTGGGCGACGCGGATTAAAGAGAATTTTGAAAAGCACTTCTTCGTGGATAGCAATGAACATGGGGAATTCATCAACCGGAAGAACATTGTGAAAGATACTGTGGGCTCGTCTCTTGGCTTCTCAGATTTCCAGCTCAGATGCAACTTCACTATTGCGCTTGCTACGGTGTCTTATTATTATTATTTCCTGTTTCACAATTCATTTTAACATAGAGTGGAAGATTTGAATCAGCTTCAGTTCGTGCGTGGCCGAAAGGCTACCTTTTAATATTAAACAGTCATTTCTGGGCCCATAGCGAAATCTGTTGAATGATGTCAAAAAGGAAAAAAACTACTAGGATCTACAAATATTTGCCAGCGAAGATGAAACATTGGATTTTTGTGCCCGAAAAAAAGGCTTTTTTCCACATTTTGCGTTGAGGATCGTATCATGCTTAGCTTCGTTAGGATTCTAAAAGTCTAAATCACGTTTTCATTGTTCTCTATTTTAAAAGTTTGATTTTTAAACAGAGCTTGAACTATTTAAAACTAGATTGGAAACACATTTTGGGGAAATGTAAATACAGCGAGCCGCATGTGGCGCAGTGGTCCGAGCCCCCTTCAACACACACGGGATTGATTCCTGCGCCCTCGGCCCACCAAGCCTTCCATCCGTCCTGGTTCGGCAAATTGGTACCGGACTTGTCTGAAAGGATAGCAACATTGGCTGTATACATCCATCGGTAGGCCACCACGAGTCATTGTAAAGGCCAGATATGCATTTAGTCACTTCCAACGATGCTTAATGAAGTCGAATACGTGGCGCATCCTTTAGGGATTGATCAACGCCGAGAGATTTATCTTTTTTACATTTAGAGCAATAAGGCAAACTCTCTTCTGTGAATGTCTTGAGTGCTTTACTCCTCAAGTATCCGAGTAGTTCGCTTGTATCACTTGCATCAACTGTCGTCCTGCTGATTGTCGAGGAATTCGACTGGGCTCAATAAACCTTCCATTTCTCCATGTCGAGTGCGAGAGTAGCTCAGTGGGTTCTGCTCGCTCCAGGAACTCGGTCATCATGTCTTCTTTCTAGGATTTTCGTGAAGAACATCAAGCATCGTTAGAGGTGATGGACAAGTAGGGTGCCAATTTACCGACGCCGGAGATATGAAAGGCCATATGGCCGTGGGAAATGGAATCCATTCCATGTGCACTGCAGGATGCCTCTAATCACTGCGCTATATGCGCCTCATGCATCCTATAACTCTGAGTAATCTTCCGTCCTCCTTATTTAACGACAGGTTTCGGACGCATACGTTAAAGGAAGGAGAATCGCTGAGAGGATGAAGTGGGCACGAAGTCGAGTGTTTTTATTCTCCTCTTAATATCATCGGTGCTCTTCAAAGCTCCCTAAGCCTTTCGCTTCCTGCTGCTCAAGTCCGGAGCTAAGTCGTTCATCATGCTGATTTTCCAACCGAGGTAGACGTAAATGGCACATTCGGAGTTATTCGTTCGTTGAGCATAAATGCGACATCTGAAACGGACTAATTTCTCATGAACTCTTTTCGTGAGATTTACTCGAAGGCTACTTTTTCCACAGGATTTATTAAAGTCGGTGAGCATTCGTACCACTTGGCTAATGTTAGCTGTTATAAGAACGATGTCATCAGCAAAGCGAACATGTTGTAATTGCCAACCATCGATTTTCTCTCCCATATTGTCCCATTTCAATGCTGGTATGACGTTCTAGAGGATGGAGGTAAATAATTTTGGCGAGATGGTATCTCTGTGCCTGACTTCTCTATTGACATTGGTGTTAATATCGTTGTAGGATGGTGATGTCTTGGCTATGGAATTTCTGTATATCTCATAAAGAATCTTAACACACGGAGTACGGACACCCTGGCTCTTCAGGGTTTCAATGAGTACTTCTGTGTCAACTCGGTTAAATGGTTTGCTTCGTTGAATGTGAGACAGAGCGGTTGCTAGTACTATTGCGATACTTCAGTGAGTCTTGTTATCGTGTGGTTGTGGTCCATTATACCGGGTCCTTTTCTAAATCCTGATCGCCAACATGGCGGATTTTGATCCAGTGTTAAGACGACTCGAGTGAAGAGTTTATACAGACAGCAGATTGTCGGTAGTTGTTGATAGCCTGGAGGTTACTATTTTTCAACAACAATACGGTCTTGTTGGTCTCACATTGAACAGAACCCTTGCATTCTAACAGACAACGTGTGTAAAGCTGAGCCAGTATGTTGATGAGGGCAGGTGGAAAGTTCTTCAGGAATCAGGTGTTGTTCGATTCTTCTTCACACGACGTTTACATCCTCCGTTATTTGATATAAAGGAAGGTGGACATGGCTGCTGGTCCGAATAGTGAACATGAATGATTTTCTCCATTGCTCTTCCATAAGTTTTGACTTTTCCGTCTTAATGTCACTGCAGTCATCTTAACTTGTAAATGGCTAGGTTTTGGCGGGCTTTGCGAAAACTGTTCTCAGCCTCTTCAACTTCGGCCACAATTTTCCCTGTGGCTCGATCGAGTGACCGGTTCCACGTTGGCTTTTCAGGTCGTCTTCTCTGGAGACAGTCGTCTGTTTGTAACTTTCCAACCCACAGCTTTCACAGCGCTAATGAGAGTGCTGAATAGTCCACTTGTATTCCTCGTCGATGTTATCGACAACGGCATCTTCACAACGTCCGACTAATGAATTGAGGAAGTCCCAATTTATGGTGGTTTTGGAACTTCGGTTTTTGAATTTAGCGGCTTTCTGTCTTTTCCACGAGAAAGGAAATCTTTTACGAAGGAGGCGATGGTCTGATCCCGTGTAGAATTTTGGGACAACAGTGACATCGGTAGGGTAAAACCTTCTATTTGCTATGATGTTGTCTATTTCATTATGGTACTCTCCATTGGAACACTTTCACTTCCAGTGTTAAAAGTGGTGCTTCTGGATTGCTAGTTATCATGAATACTGTTTATCGTCATGATAAACTTGTATAACGACTCACTCTGTTCGTTACATGCTGATCTGTGGGTTCGAGTGTCACGTTCCTCAGACCTTCTGAGTCCTGTCTTAACGTTGAAACCTCCAATAACAACCTTAACAAATGTATGGTCTTCTCTTTAGAAGTTATCCAAGTCAATGTAGAAGGCTTTTGCTTCGTCTTTGTCATTGGTTTCTGTCGATGTATTTACGACGTAGGTGGGCAAGGTCGATGTTGTTCGCTATCTCTTCAACTGTGAATTTCCGATTCGGGTTGTTAGTTTCTCAGCTGAATCCATGTTCATGGCCAGACTCGTGTTAACGAAATTACTCCCTCCGACTGCTCTGTTGTCGCATGTTCCGAGAATCAGTTCGTCTGTAGTGCCACAGGTTGCGTTTAGTGGCCCCATCTTATTTCAACCAGTCCGATAGCGTCATACGCTATCCTTCTTGCTTGCACGATCAGGTCCTCTATAAAAGACTCAGGTGCAAGTGTGCGTTTATTGCAGGTACAAATCATCGCCTTAGACATTCGCAATTTAGTCAACCTAGAATAGCCCTGAAGTTTTAACAGCCTCTCCATACTCGTCCTACCCAACGCTGCCGTATCGGAGCTCTTTCGTGGCTAGGGGAATGGGGCCCGCTTATTTTACTGTGTTTTGCATTTGATACCCACCTATAATTTGCTGAGATCTAAACGTTGGATCTGGATGTACTAGCATGTTCCTTGCTACTCTCTCCTAGAATAGACAAAGAGCTTATTTGTTGCACAGGCGAAGTCGAATGCATGGCGAATCCCTCAGGGATTGATCAATGCCGAGAACTTCATCTTTTATTTTCCCAAATTGAAAGATAGCGTCTGAATTCTACTCTGTTCGCTAATTACTTATTCTCGCCCAAATGCGTCCACTAGTTTCAATTACATTCAAAAATTCGAGAAATTGCTACCAAGGCACTGGCTTCAAGAAATGAGAATTTTTTTACAATCTCTTAATACTCGTACCAGTGTTGTTTTACTGTGAGACTGAAGTTTGACTTATTGCACCAGTTTTGAGGCTCCAACACTGCTCGATCCGCATAAAGCGTGGGTGGCTCTCGACATGGCGAAAGAGCATCTCCTCGGTCCGATTGGCATCAAGACTCTTGATCCAAGGTTTTCTTTTTATAATTTATCTTTCAAAAGCAAAATGAAAATTGCTTCATTGTTAAGCGATTGGGCTTACAATGGATATTACAACAATGACGATGACGGCTGCGAGAAGAAAACAGCTAAGGGATTCAATTACCACCAGGGGCCTGTAGGAAATGTTTTGTTGCTTAGTTGTTATAAACAGGCAAAGGAATAAGCTGAGATTTCTAGGAATGGGTGTGGGTTGTCGGCTTCTATTTGCGTGCTCGTCTTGCTGTTGGAAGCATATTAGGCGGATCGCACTTGGAATTGGCAATGAAAGAAGTTCAATCGAGATTAGGCAACTATTATAGACATATAACGGTGTGTTCCAACCTACTTTTTCCAACCGGTAACGGCTACATTGCTTAATAATTAAGAGTTCTCCATGGAGTTCATTGCCGGAGCTCACGAACAGTAATGGCTCGCACTGCAGCGGAAGCTGCCCTGCCCAAGCTTGGTCAGTCGGTTGCATTCTAGAAGCGTGCCTCGATTTTGCCATGTTGACATGCTCATCCAATTGACGAATTGCTCATAATTCGATAGGTCTTATTTCTATATATAGTATATTACTTATCTGAACGTTGGAACGTACTGATGTTTTTAAGCAGATTTCAAGTTTTGACGAGTTTAAGCTTACATATTGGAGAACCGTGAGGTCCCTAGAATTATGTTGTTTTAAACTACTGTTTAGTCGTTAAACTCTTCCATTAAGATTTTTACTGCTACAACAAGTGTAGAATATAAGCTGCTCAATTCGTATTAATAGCTACAATTGTTTTACCTCTATATCCTCTATATTAGCACTAAATAAAAGTTTTTGGAAAGTCGTGCAGTTGTCATTGTCTTCTCCTTAACATTTGAACGAATGGCTACATGTCAAACCTAACTGCTTATAATGGGACAGATGATTGCGGAAATGAAAGATATTGGGGAAGGATTACAATTTTTCTGTCGTTCTAATCTACTAAGGCGTGTGTTGCGCAGTGCTCGGTTGCGCCCTACAATACACATGGGATCGATCTCCACGCCCAAAGCTCACCAAGCCCTCCATGCCTCCGAGGTCAGCAAATTAGCACCAGTTTTGTCTGGGAGGATAGCAGCACTGTCTCGATACAACGCTAGGCCACCGCGAGTTATTGTAAAGGTCAGATATGCATTCAGTCACCTTCAAAGATGCTTAATGAAGTTGAGTGAACGGTGCACTTCTCAGGGATTGTTCAACGTCAAGAGCTTAATTAAGCTTAATTTAAACTATCACGATTCATTGAAATGCTGTAAGGGTGGCGAACACTATTGCCGGTCAGATTTCATTAAAAATGAGAATAACTGGCTTGCGCTTAGAAGCAATTGATAGGGTCTCGAAAGCGGTGAAAATTATCGACATCCATATACCTCAGTATGTTCCGGCAAGTGAGTGCGACTCATTCCTACGTGTGTTGTCACAGTGGCCATCAGTTTGTACTAATTGCACTAATCGCTGGTTGGACCGCAGTGAACCGTCGAAGTTTCTCTGTTTAAAATGGCGCCACCGAAGAAAAAGACTCGAGCAAAGAGAAAGGACATGACATACGAATGCGGTGAAGAAGTGACGGGAGCAACCGGACCAGCACGAAAAGTGAGTCTCTTTCACTGAAAAAAAAACGGTTTATTTGTTTCATATGGTCATTTTGATAGCTGATGGTCTTGCGAAAGTAGTAAGATCTGAGGCTTACACAAGCGTAATGTTTAGCTGAATGTATGTACATCGTATGCTTCGCTACTTTCCCACGGTAATGTGTAAGATCTGAGGCTTACACAAGCGTAATGTTTAGCTGAATGTATGCACATCGTATGCTTCGCTACTTTCCCACGGTAATGTTGTACACAGCGACTTAGTACGATGACAAGTAAAAAGTAGCTATATCTAGATTGCAACAGGTTGTATTCATCCTGTATTTTAGCCGGTTGCTGGTGCTAGACAAGCACAAGCTCAAGCCCAGGCGAGAAAAGACTTAACCGCAGATGTCGAGAAGACTGTCGACAACTACGTCGACGCAATGATAAACCTAGGTAAACCGTTTGAACCACTCAATGAGCCGTCTCGAAGTGGTTTTAGGAGAAGCTCGCTACTACTACTTGCTAGTTATTGGCTGCTTAGTTAGTCACTAGGTGTTATTTGTATTTATGTGCTAAATGATTTACGGAACTAATGAGATTGAAGAAAATCGGAACATCCGGAGTTCGAGAGACTATTTTGCTAAGAGACGTGAGAAGAGCCATTGTACTGTGCATTGATTCCGATTCGAAAATATGTGCTATACTATCTAGTTCTATATTACATGTGAATATATTGTTGTAGGGACACACTGACCAGTGTTGATCGAGTGGGCCCCACGTTTTCTGTGGTCCTCACGAAGAAGTGATCTACGTGACTGTAACGGCGCAATTCAATCTTAGAATTACTGACATTTTAGGAATTGAAGGGCTACGGAAACAGTATAAACAGCAACTTGCGAATTACCGAGCGCCAGACGAAAAGTACAAATTCACTGCTTTTGAAGCGAATCCCGACAAAAACAGATATTTGGTGGGTGAGCGCCTGCTGGGGATTTGTCATTCAATTTTGGCACTCTCCATTATTTCGAACGATAAAAACTTGAAAAGAATAGAAGATAGAAAACTATCTGAGAGTAAGGCGAAACGAAGAACCCGCATGCTGTGGTGGTGAACAGGTTAGCTCCATGAAAGGATAATAGCGCGTTCGTTCCCCGCTGCAGTCACCTGCAGTCCGGAGTTTTGCAAATATCTCAGCACCATTATGGTTGTATTTCACATAACACCCTGCCACGAAGAACTATGATAGGCAGCAAACGAAAAATTAACATGGTGAAGACTTAATACCTAAACACTGGAAATTCTGACTTCGTACTAACTGGTCGTGTTGTGTTTCGTTCCCATCACCAAAACTCGTTTGAGTGTGACCTGTAACAAGTGAATCAAGAACTACTTCGGCACATAGGTAACCTTTAGCGCAGATACGACCTTCTCTTTTTTCCGCTTTTTTCGTTTTTAAAAACGACCGATTTCCGCAAACTCCAGAAGATTTGACTTCTAAACCAGACAAAAAAAATGTTTTTGATGACAGTGCCCAGGATCGACTTTCTATTAACCTCGGTATTGAATTATGAATTCGTCGTTTTCTCTGGCACTGCACAAATGATTGCATATGATCGACATGAAACGTTAACCTATAAGGAAAGAAACACAGCTGCAACGCCTATCAACATGCAATTCAGATCTCAGCAATTCTTCTATTCGTTGCCTTGCATTTCAGCCGCCGTCCATGGAAGTGTTCGCGTCGAGGCTGATTTTCTTCACGTCATCTGCTCCATGAAAGGATAATAGCGCGTTCGTTCCCCGCTGCAGTCACCTGCAGTCCGGAGTTTTGCAAATATCTCAGCACCATTATGGTTGTATTTCACATAACACCCTGCCACGAAGAACTATGATAGGCAGCAAACGAAAAATTAACATGGTGAAGACTTAATACCTAAACACTGGAAATTCTGACTTCGTACTAACTGGTCGTGTTGTGTTTCGTTCCCATCACCAAAACTCGTTTGAGTGTGACCTGTAACAAGTGAATCAAGAACTACTTCGGCACATAGGTAACCTTTAGCGCAGATACGACCTTCTCTTTTTTCCGCTTTTTTCGTTTTTAAAAACGACCGATTTCCGCAAACTCCAGAAGATTTGACTTCTAAACCAGACAAAAAAAATGTTTTTGATGACAGTGCCCAGGATCGACTTTCTATTAACCTCGGTATTGAATTATGAATTCGTCGTTTTCTCTGGCACTGCACAAATGATTGCATATGATCGACATGAAACGTTAACCTATAAGGAAAGAAACACAGCTGCAACGCCTATCAACATGCAATTCAGATCTCAGCAATTCTTCTATTCGTTGCCTTGCATTTCAGCCGCCGTCCATGGAAGTGTTCGCGTCGAGGCTGATGTTCTTCACTAGTTGTTTCCAGCTCTCAGCAGAGTTGTTTGTGCGTACAACGAACACTTCGTGCGATTTCGGCGCTATCCTTAGAAGTCGTTTTGATTCCCTTCCACTCAACCCACTCTCTCGTTCTTCTGTTCTGCCAGTCGTCGCTTCATCTCACTATATATGATAATCAATAAAGGATAAAGCTTTCGACGTTGATCAGTCTCTAAGGGATGTGCCTCGTGCATTCATCAAGAATCGTTGCAATGTTTGAATCGATGTATCAAGTCGGTGCTATTATTCTACCAGGCAAGTGTGTCACCAATTTAGCGGCTCTGGAAGGATGGATAGTTTGCTGATCTTGGGGCGCGAGACCAAACCAGCTGTCCATCTAGTGTGTATTGCACGGTAACCCTAACCACTGCGCCACATGCACCTCTATTATGATAGGCGCAGCAAGGTTTATTTTCCGACATATTCCACCCAGTATCTAAACACTTTTTTCGGTGGTCTCAACTGCGAAAAGCGAATGGAGATTCAACGATGAATGCTAATGTTCATCTCCGAACAAAGAAACCGTAGAGAGTTGTGTAGCCGCTACATTTAGTGTATCACTGTGAAATTCACTGCCAATTCTTTGTCGCTCTTTCTGTTTTCCGGACAAAGCTCAATAGCGTTTTCGAATCGGAATGTCCATCGGTGGTGGTGTTTATCAATTTAAAAGAAAAGTTTCCAGCAAGCATACGATCCGCGCATAAAAGGTCTGTAACCCTACTTACATCTTTACTGCAATCCTCATTCTCGACACCGTATTCTAGTTCTTATGACGACTTCATTCTTACATTGAAGCCGTAACAATTCTGTGAAAGGACGGTGAAAAATCGTAATCGCTATGGACAACTTTCTCGAGATATTTTCTTTATCACCAACAGGATATACTGATGAATACCAGTTGATGATAATGATTCCTTTCAGATGACGATGTATACGTTGTAGGATGCTAAGAGGGCATACAAAATTCCGCAAGAATCAGTAAAGTTGGTAACAAATGGGACAAAACGAAACCGTCCCCATCAACATTAGGTAATGAAACCTTACCACCTGTTATGATAAGGATTCCACCGTTCATCTGCCTGCTGGTGCTCTTCTATGTGTTAGCTTCTTTAAGGAGTTCCTATCGCTTCGAACACAGTCTGCACTATGTGGAAGAACACAGAGGTCACACACAGTCTGGAAGCGTAGATTGACATTATGTGCGCACAACCGAAAGCAGTCTCTATGACATGTCATGAGTTAATCTTTGCTTCCCGGAAGCAATGATTTGTACCTCCTTGACTAGCTGAATGCTGGTTGAGCATCCTTTTCACTGGAAGAGGTAGTCGGGGAAGGGACACGTTCCGTACAAGGAAGGGAGCCGGCCACCATCGAGGATCAGAGGTTTCCTTCCCTTCGATAAATATACTCTACGGCGGTCGTGATTTCTTTGATGAAAACAAATATCACGATTGGTCACATGATCGTTCGAGGGTGATATAACAAATTGAGAGAGCATCATCCCTGAAGTGAGCTAGGTTTTTTAGAAAAGAGAGATCATTTGGCATGAAATATACAAAGTTTCTTGAATGGTTTAGAGATTCGTGCGTCAGTTCTTTGTAACATTAGGCTGGATCAGATTTTTACATTTTCAAGTTTCCTTGAGCAGTTTCTATGAGCGGTGTTACGTCATCTAGTGTGCGTACAAACTTCCGGATAACCAACACTTTTTCAGATGATGTATGTCGTCCAAAAAGTCATTCTTTCCCCAGAAACACCACTGTTTTCTGATTTTAATTTCCGACGGAGATTTAAGTTCAAAACATAAAATGGGAAAACCTCTATTGTTCTGGAAAATGGTGTTGCTTTTACCGGAGAAAAATACTGCTTCTCGGCGAAAATGCACACATTTCAGCGTACAATAAACCTTACTGGCTGGAATTAAAAGCTACGATCTTTCTACAATTTTTTTGCCACCGAAGTGCAAGTTTTCTTTTTATTAAATCACGGTGGAATCCCGAACTTCCGAGACTCACAGTTCGTTTTCCTTCGCTCGGACTCGTACCAGGCAGAAAAGCGACTATGATTGGCGGTTGGGAACTTAACGGACGTGACGACATCCCCTGAAGCAGGGTTGTAGCCTTGTCGCTACTCTCAGAAGATCAGAGCTTACAGTCGTCGTCCGTTCACAAGGCTATCTTGCCTGTCAATCAACGGCCTTATCACAACTACGCAACTTTAGAGTGCTCTGATTAGAGTTTAGTGTGACATGTAGAGGAATCTTCCGCAGAAGCTTCTCAATTTCACTAAGTATCATTATTGTTCTTGTGAAAGCAACAAATTTTCAAACACGTCGCAGTCAAGCTTAGTCAATTTAATACAATAGGTCTTTAAATAACTGATGACGCCAGTATACTTCGCCTTTCCATTACATTTCTTTTAGTCAATCACATACGCGGATAGTAACCATAATAATATCGAGTCAGTCATGAAACAAGGGCGCGTGTAGAGGAGTGGCTAGAGGTGCCTTGCAATACACTCTAGTTTGGTCACCGGTTCGATCCCGGTTTCTGCAAAGCCTTCACTAAAATGAAGCACATAAAGGTGAAATTCTCGGGAAAAGGACCAAAACAGAACAGATCTCGTCTTTATGTACGCCTTGAGAGTAAAGAGGTTTTTCGAACACACATCTAGTGGTCGCATCTGCGAAATGTTTACTACTGCCGTGTACTGTTGTGTGATCATGCTTAAGATCCGATTGAAAGTACAGTACTAACTTTAGACTTCCGGAGAAAATCCAGATGACATTCCTCACCGTCGAGCGTAGCAAGGCGCTAGATCTGTGATCTTGTTTAAAAAAAATTCGTCTGATACTGTGCCGTTAAGCGTTGTAGAATGTGTTTAAGTGATTAGTTGTCGTAACTCGGTTCGTCGACATTCCTGTGACTTCCTCCCAGCACTATCACCACTTCCTACGTTCTGGAGCACTAACCTCCTCTTCTTTCATTGTATATTCCAGACCTCCTTGGCAACGATCTTACTCTGAATTCAACAAGAAGAATTCGACAATAGACCTTGGTCTTGGAAGTACATTGCAGTGCTAATAGTTTTTTGCCAATAACAATAAAGAGCTGAAATCCAGAAAAAAAAACATTTTTACAAATAGAAAAGCTATACTCGGATAATTTTCTTGACTTCCAGTACTTTGACCTAATATGCTTAATTTTTAAAGTGAACTAAATGATTATTTCTACTGATACTATAGTTGATATTTTGTAGGATGTCGTCTGCTTAGACGAGACCCGAGTACGACTAACCATGGACGTCCCACCCAGTACCGATTATATCCATGCGAACTGGGTTAAATTCGAAGGTCATGACAAGGTTTTCATAGCAACACAGGTCTCTCTTGCTCTTTGTATGAACTATTTGCTGTCTCGCTCATGCTTCACCTTCAGGGACCGCTTGATAATACGATTGAAGACTTCTGGCGAATGGTCTTCCAAGAAGGCTGTCCCAACGTCGTCAACCTCACTAAGGTGGTTTACAATCAGTGTACAGGAGAAGAAGCTGACAATTTAAATAGAAGGAGATAATTTAAACTATTGCCAAGAAGCAAACCAAGAACCAACGCAATAACGCAACCAAGATTTCAGTGTATTGAAGATGGAAAAGTTAAATCATCACAGTACTGGCCGCTTGATCCCGGTGCCTTTCAAAGCTTCGGGAAAATGTTCGTGAACACAAAAAAGGTACGGTCGTGTCGACTGTCAGAATTCTACCGATATTTAGGACTGTACTATCAATTTAGGTGGAATCCGAAGGAAAATTTCTCATATACACTGTTGAGGTGTTGCCTGAAGGTTGCTCTAACTCTAATATAGTGAAGGTTCGTCTCTGTCGTTTTCTTTAAACTCACATTTATTTAAACAGTGTCTACTTGAAGGTGATCCATATGACTAGTTGGCCGGATCGCGGTCTACCCATGAGTGGTCGGCACGTTCTGCGACTGATTCGGCAAGTGAATGTAAGCTGATTTCATTGACTAGAACAACTGCCGACGCTCTATGCCTTGTCAGAAGATCCCTGGGTAACGCTTCGCACTTGTCGCTTAACTGCGAGGGCCACTTCTTCAACCTCTCCATTCTTGTAATTTTTTTAAACTCATAACCATTAGCCAGTTACGACATTTCTGTTTTTTATCGAAATATTGTTAGAAATGATAACATAGAGCTACGTAAGAGGAAAGTGACGCAGTAGTGGCAATGCCGATCATTAAGAGCAACGTGTAACCGGTCTTCAAGGTCAGAAATTCAGTACCACACTATTGCGGGGCCAGATCACTCCTAATCCAAAAGGGAAAGCCCTATTATGGTTATTTAAGGATTCCAAGGAGGGTCGACTTGACCAGCATTCTACGACTTTGGTAACGGACGTAAATCATAATAATGCTGAGATATTCGCAAAACTTGTACTCCAGGCCAGATCGAATCACGATTGTACTTTTCGAGGGCTCCCGTGTTACACACTGCACGACTGAGGCCCTTACTTAGTTTTCCTCTCAGCTGGTTTTTACTCAACGTTGCATCAGAAGTCAGCCGTCAAAAAAATTGATCTGGGGAGCACAAATCGGCATTGAACCGATTTAAGCCGAAGCTACCGCCTACTGTAATTTTCCACGGCAGAATATTATGTGAAATACAATCTTCAACGATGCTGAGATAACCACAAGAATAAAAATTACAGTAGGCAGTAAATAAAAAGTTAACATTGAAGATGTAAATCTTCAAGCAGGAAAACCCAAACGGGAAAAGGTTCGTAGCTGCGTGACGGATTGCGAAGACGGATCATATGAGGAATAAGGTTTACTCAACTTCAGTTATCGAACATCTGTATTCTTACTAATAGGTTGCCCAGAAAAACAAAGGTCACTTAGCCCCACGTTATTCCTATACCATTTTAAATCAAGCCATCAGTAATAGAAACTTCTGCAATTTACATCGCCCTAATTTTAAAGTGGAAAAAGACGGAGTGCCGGGGAAGAGTTCAGACAAAACGTGATTTTTTAATCCTAACGGAATCTTAATCTTTAGGGCGATAAACTGGACAACGGACCGGTAGTGATGCATTGTTCGGCCGGAATAGGGCGAACAGGAACAATTATTCTGATTGACGTTATTCTTCGCCGTCTCTTCAGGGGGAAAGAAATAGACGTATGAAGCATTCAGTTCCTTCGAGGACTAGAACCCTCTAGACATTGTTTTTAGATGGTCGATGTGTTCAAACAGCTACGAAATCAGCGCGCTTCGTGCATCCAGGTCGAAGGACAGTACCTATTCGTTGTCATCAGTGTTCTTGACTATATAAAGGTAATATCTAGAGGTTACAGTTCACAAACGATTCACCCACCATTAACTCTTCAACCCCATCAAGAAGTGAACTTATTTTCAAAACAAACTTAGTCGGACTTTACCTCTCGGATATTCTAGCCATAATTGACGTTTTCCGCAGTGCCCGCCACATTCCAGTAACGCTTGACAATTTAACGATCCCTAGTCAATTTAGCACATAGCTTCGAAAGATCGGAAATAATTTGGTGGACGGTCCCAACAACTACAATACGGTTAACCACCGAATGAATTCAGTGGTCACTCGTAAGGATCCTAATGGTTACTGTCTAAACGACGCCTAAGGTTCGACTCGAAGATATACCTTCAAAAAATCGGGGAAAAAACAATAGACAGGTCGCTTGAATGCTTGGTTACTTTTGCTAGAATTATGATAGGGCTTAACATATTCGCGATGATGCTTAGGTTTCGTTTACTATCAATAGCTCTGTTATTACTGGTACAAGTGAGAACACTGAGGACTTCACTGGGTTATGGGAGTGTCTCTGACGTTTCTCCTAAAGGCTATATGCTACTTTTCCAAAAAATCATTTGTATTTGTGTTCGTTTAAGATTAGAAATTACAAGTGTGCATTATTTTGAGACCATGAGGTTTTTGACGCAATCTCCAGCGCTGCAGACAGCAAGTCATTCGGAAACACTATCTTGTTCTGAAGAAAATCTCGTTTCTTCAACCAATTGATTGTTTGAAATAGGAGTCTATCGAAAAAATATGTCTCATGACTCGAGGAAGTCAGAATATCATTTCCGTTAGATAAGAAACATGCGACTTGGTAAAAGTTTATAGACCTTAGCAGTTTCCATTTGTATCGATCCATACCGGCTACAGGGTCTGAATATGAGTTTACGGTCGTTAAAATTCAATATATTGGTTGGACCTAACTATAGCATTGTAGCCTACAGGCGAATACATCCACTGATCAAATGGATTGAGCCTAGTTAGCAGAATCACGCAATCCGTCGTCTAATCCATTGGTGCCTCAGAACAAATCGTTGGTCCTGCTTCGTAACTAGCCGCAAGTTATCGGTCCAAATGGAGAAAATCACCAACTTAGTAATCAGTAAAGAACGAAGGGGTTAAATGAGTTAACCATCGCGACTAACCATCCGTGATCGCACTAGTCACAGCAGCGTCAGTGTAAGCTCAATCTCATGGGCACTACTCAGGATTTCTCCATTCCAGATAAAATTACCGAAATACAAAGATAGAGTGAACAAATTCATGGAAGATTTCAAGGCATCGTTGCTAGCGAGTTAGACCAGCTTCCCGCCACTTAGTTTTGTGTCGACTTTTCCAAGATGATATACATTCCCAAATATGAAGATTACAACGAAAAAACACGATGCTGTACGTTCGGTTCTAGTGTTTACTTTAATGCTGATCGTAGCTATTAATTTGTGAGAATTTCAAATAAAACGATTTGTAGACTATTCATGTTTCCACCCAATATTTTTCAAAAACTTCTCAAAGTTTTCCATACTTCAAACTGAATGCGCACAATCTACTCATGCGGGTTTGCCTTTTTATTTTTCTATTTAACATCTAACTACAATGACGATTACGCTGGAATTGGTCTTAAAAGAATAGAGTAGAATTAATATGTATTTTTTCCTTGATGAGCTCACACGAGGTTGATAATAATCTTTATTATCGGCTAACGTTTCGACGTCTTCGTCTTCATCAGAGCCGATGATCCGAGTCGATGGTCCACGCTTTTCTTTCGTGTCGATGTGGCGGCTTCGCCTTCGTGTCGAGTCAGGTCTTCCTCAGCGGTCCGTCTCCTCGAATGAGGCACACTCATTCAGTGGTGCCCTTTTATACACGATGCTGATTGTGAATATAATGATAATGTCCGTTGATAACTATTTGTTTTTCCTCCGGACATAGAGTAGAATTAGTTTTTTTTTTGTGTTCTTAGTAGAACTTATGGTAAAACACCTTCATGAGAACCACAAAACAATGTATCCAACAAGTATCTCTCCGGTCGTAACAAAAAGCTTTTTTCACCAGAAATACATACAAGTTATGAGCAAAACAAAACAAAATCCGTCAAACTGGTTAAGCAGGGGCTTAGGAAGAGAACAAATAAAGAAAATACAAAATAACGGGAACATGAGATCAAGCATGGGATCGCAACATCAGTTCACGAATTCGCAGACTCACAAGCATCGATCCAATCTGAATACACATCGATCGGCTCCGAAAGATAATTGATTGGAGTCTGAAAATCCTCGGAGCACACACGGCACGATATGAATCCCACATTTCGTTCTCGGTCCCTAAATCAGACTGCTAAACATACAGACAAAATTACACCAGACCAATTCGTCCATATCCTTCTTACTCATCGCTACGTGCTATTTTGGTGGTCTCGTTTGATGTGTTCCTTGGGGTTCACTGCAATCACAGTTTTATTCAATCTGCAGGCAACTATGCAGTGAAACAGGTGTGGATGGGGCCTGATTCGACAAACGGTCTCAAATCATTTACTGGACTTTTAAGATACCTCTGCTAATTCTTCTTTTGTTCACTAGAACCACCTATTCACACACCATCGCGTATTTTTGCCGAGGTGAACGGCAAGTGGTCCAGTCGGCAATGACGCAGATATAGCTGGATAATATTCAGAAAGATGCAATGAAAAAGAAATACCACGGTGAATTGACTTACATTTTTACCTCACAAACTCGTTCGTGATTACAAAATGGACAGTTGAACTGCGTTTCCAGTGGCTCCACTGCTTTTGCCTTCGGCGGTGGCTTTCTCTTCGACTTACGCCTTCCCATTTAAGTATACGACGCCTGAAAAGAAGTCTTAATTTCTAGATGTATCAAATCACCCGTTTAAAGATCATGTGTCCCAAGTGCTTTCGAAAGCAAGCAACGATTAGGTGATAATAATTCATCAAATCCAACAAGAACAGACAAATACGGAACATAAAGTTAACAATAAAAGACAAAAGGACAAAGCTCTTCGCGTTCATCAATCCCTGAGGATTTGCTATGCATGCGACTTCATTAGGCGTGATTGGAGGTGAATGAATGCATATCTGGCCTGTACAACGACCCACGGTGGCCTACCGACGTATCAAGCTACCACCCTCCTACACAATTCTGGTATCACCGGAGGGATGGTAAGCTTGGTGAGACTGGGTTGCGGGATCGATCCCACGGGCATGGCAGGGAAGCTCCGACCACCGCGCTACACACGTCATAGTTAAAGCTAACAATATGGAAGTAAGTCGCCAACTGGAAATGCCTTGCTCGACCAAATGTCACCAAACTCGCAACATAAACAAATTGGTGGTAAACAGCAGAAAAATTACACAACGATACGAGAAATAAGAATAACACGGTTGAAAGTAAGGCGAAACGAAGGATTCGCACGGTGTAGTGCTGGATAATGTAATATCGTATTCGGTCACCAGCGCAGCCATCAGCGGTCCTGAGTTTTGCAAGTATCTCAGCATCATTGTGGTTATATGTCATATCATACTTTGCTACGAAAAAATGAGCAGGCAGTAAATAGAAAGTGATGACACGAGAAACAGTTCTCACTCTCTTAACGGTGTAACAGTAGCCTGTGTCTAAAGTGTCTAACTGAAGACGTTCAGCAAGACGCTGGAAAAAACATGCCCCAATCTCAAAACTATTGGATTTTACACATTAAGCTCTAGTAAAGTGGAGATTAGAAAGTGGAAAAGAAAGACGAAAAGAAAAGTGGGGAAAAGTTACTTAGAGTAGTTAGGAAGCAGAAGTTAGTGGAAGGTCAGGAAAGTGGAGATTAGTTCACGACCTCGTATCTTCAACACTGGTTAACTTGGCAGGGTGTAAACCATGTTATCTATAAACAAGCATAAATTAAGAAGCACTTTCAGCTCGAATACAGTTTAACCTGTACAGATCCAAGCGCTACTATATGGAGCAACCTCTAATGTGATGGATAAAGTTACTTTTCCTGCTACAAGGGCTTGGATTCTATCCCGAGTTGAACAGTGAGCGAAATTCGATACATAAAGCTACCTATATGGTGGTTGGTTACCCTTAGAATCGATCGATATCATTAAATCCTTAGATGCTGTGATGAACAAAAGAACGACGGCATGGTAGCTGAATGTCTACGCACATATTCGAAAATCTGCCAAAACGAAACACGAAGACAGCCCTTTAAATTGTTGACGAAAACATCACCACAACGTTGCTGAGATATTCGCAACACTCGTACCCAGGGCCAGATCGAACCACGAATACCCCTTCCGGGGCTCGCCTATTACACACTGCACCACTGAGGCCCTGAAAACATTATCAATACAGCTTTGTTGACGAGGAGACATGAGATTGTTACCAGTAAGATTTATTCAATACAATACTCGCTCAAATCCCGGTGGAAAACATCATTCTTCACCTAAGCAGGAAAATTATAAGGGAATAAGGTATAAAGTGGAAAAAGAAACTTCTCTAGTAACCAGTTTTTCAGTTAGATTTCACCACCCTTCCGTTAAATAAATCCATTCCCATGATGATAGGATGTTGCGACGAGCTGGGATGTTGGCAAGGCAACCTGGTACTCAGGATGATGCTAGGAAATAACAAGCTCGTTAGGAATCAAAGCTATGATTCTTCACTGTCAAACGAAACCATTAACGATTTCGATAAGGAGGATAAAGTTCTTCGAAAACAACTTTAACGCAAAAGTAGACAATGATGAAAAGTAGAATGAGTATTGGTAAGCATTGACACCAATGCAAAACTGATTAGAGAACTACGAAGTACCAGTCAGCAGACGAGCAGTACCAAGCAACAGACCACCGAGCGAGGAGAGCATCAGTCGACCGAGTGAGTCCGCCACTGTCTCGTCTGCGTCCTGCACCCGGTCGGAAACAGAGAGGCGCGTCAGGTGGTGAAATTTTACCACATCGTCCCAAAGTACAGGAGAGTGCCCGAACACCCGAGAGCACTCGCTCAAGGGACAGTTATCGCTCACACGATTGATAGTGCTCCATTTCAGGGGCTATACTGTCGAAACCGTTAAAAAAGAAGTTGACACTAGAATAGTTTCGACCTTTGACGACAGCCTAGATTTATAAGGGGTTTGGAGGAGACGAGAGCGTCGAGACATTAATCAAATAAATTCCTATAACAATCTCCTGTTAGCTTACCATTGAAAGAAAGGGCAATGAGAAACCAGACTTATAGTTGCCACGTACATCCTATTCATTTCAACGACATTACCGAATGACGCTTAAATTACGCCTCAGTATTTGGTATCGTGTCTCATCGTAGAGAGTAAACTTCTGCGGCCTTCATTATGGGTCTTTCGAACAAAGGTTATGGTGCTTTAATCTATTTTAGTCCCACATTCTGGACAAACTTTGTGTCAGCAGCATCATCGATCCCTTTACAACTACGATGGAATCTACAATGCAATCACAGTCAGTAATCTGATTCAAGCCTTTTTAAGTCAATGGGTCCCACCGCTCCTCAGTTCCATCGATTCTGTCGGACGTATCATACGGACGTCAACCGTCGTATTCTGGTTATTCTGGAAAATAGGAGTTTAACTGTGATATTCTGCAAACTGGAAGTTTCTCCTTTACATAATAGTGAAATGAAGACAGTGGTCGTCATGAAAGTGCAGCAAAGAGGTGTTGGAGAATTGAAATGTTCTGATATAGGATCTAGTAGTTAAGGAAGAGTGGAGCAGACTTTGACCAGGTTGGGCTAAGCCAGCTAGCCTCCACAGAATGGAAATTGTGCTGAGACCCGCACAACCAGTGAAGACGGGCCGTACAAGTTTCCAAGTAAGTAAGTAGTTAAGGAGAGCTTGTTGTCCAACTAGCTTGATGGAAAAGCGTATCAGTGAGAAAGAAATCAATCAAATCGGTACCACTTTGTTGCTCGTACTCCAGAAAAGAGCTCGACCTTCGTTACCACTCAGCGAACACCGTTTTTCTCACTTTATGTGTTGCTGATAAGCAGTGGAATTGTTCACTGAGGAAACATAAATGCTACTAGAGCTTTTGCACCCAATGGATCTTCCGCCAATAAGCTTTTATTCCGCATTTTTATGAATAGAACGGAATAAGACACAGTACTGAGGCGTATGGGTAGGACAATGCTATAGGACAAGACAGCTTTTGAGTATCGAGTTTTCCTTCAGTTTTCAGAAGTTACTGATTATATTTGTAGGTACGCATGCTTTGAGAAAATCGCTAGCCTCTTTAAAAAGCCTAAATATCGCAGAGTTGTAACCCACACGGTAAATTGGTATAGCCCACAGAAGACACTGGATTTGGAGTTACATTTACGACGTTACTCGATTCTTCATGTGGTTTGGCCCACTCAGTGATCCCGGACAGCCGTCCGACAAGCACACTGGAGCCTTCCCTTCTTGTCTGCTTTTCTCAAAAATTTCTGGACTCTTCACTTCTAACATTGGTAGGATAAAAGCTGCTTCTTTATGAGTGGTAACTTCGTTATATTTTGCTCTACTGGATTCATATAAAGGTGATACTACTTTCTCTTTATCGCTTAAGCTGTTCAGATGAAGGGGTCGCTTCTACGAGTTCACGTTTCTACACTCTCTCAGATGCGAAGTCTCCTACGCCCATCAACGAATCTCCCGTTCCGTGGAATATACAGGTTCGCTCATCACCACCTTTCTTCAGCGCTTCCGGTTCATGGAGATCTTGTCAGAATCTCACGGTTTTTCTGATTTTAGAACAGAAGGAGAAACAGTCCGAAAAGACGACATATTAGTCTGCCAGCGAAATTTGAACTATCATCCTGGTCTCAATGTGAGTCCTTCCACTGTACATTCTTGGCATTCACTTATCTTACCATCATAAGCAAAAGTAGCAGCATTAACAGTGGTTCTTTTAGTAGAATTTTTGAGCACCTTGTGGAGAATGAAGGCTTTAGCACTTAACAGGAAGTTTTTCTTCTGATGGACTACGTATGCATTGCTCTTACTCCTTTTTCTTTCGCTTTTTTCATTTTTTTATTTGGTAGGTCTCACCTTTTTTTTGCCGATTTGTGTCCTGCATTTTGTTGACATGTTGGACATATCCTTCTTTATTCTATATCTATCCGTCAAAGAAGGATATGCAATGCACTATGGGATCGATCACCTCGTTCCAGACCCACTAAGCCTTCAATCCCTCCGGGGTCGGCAAACTGGCACCAGAATTGTCTGGGAGGATAGTAGAACCGGCTCGACACATCAGTAGGCCACCACGAATCTTTGTAAAGGCCAGATATGCATTCAGTCACCTCTAACGTTGCTTAATGAAGTCGAATGCAGCGCTCATGGCTAGATCAACGCAGAGAGCTTTGTCCTTTTATCCTCTGCCCTGTCTCTCTCTAGCTGCACATTCAGGTTTATCTCGAAAATGACCGGACCGAGAAGCTGCTACGATCATCGTGCGATGGAGTAGTGAGAATAACCACTGAGTTGGTCACACCGGATTTTTCCAATCCTGAAATGGCAGTTTACGAGTATCGGAAGGACGTAGAGCTACGGAAGCTTACTTTTAATGTGCTCCCTTTCGAAATGTCTCAGACGTTTAATCTCGTTAATGAAATATGATTGTTTCTGTTTCTGTTTGTACAAGGTGTACTTAAATAATAAATGTTCAGGATAGAAGTTTGTTCATTCTCCTTGTTTTCGTGGACAGAAATGTATATTTGTATATCATCAGTAGTTGCAATTGGGTTCATTCTTTTTTGTTTTCCTTTAGCTTTATAGGATAAGTTCCCCTTGAAGATTTTAGCCCTGAAATGGAGAAGAATACTGAAGGTCCGAACTTAAAGAGAGGTTGTCACTTGTTTACTTCGCTTACAATGTACATTCTTCAACAGTGTATGCTTTGGTTTTCTATTGAAATTTTCCTTCTGTTTTAGACATCCATCGAATCTTAGAATTAATTGAACACGTCCAAAAGACTGGTGAAGTCACATCACCGAAGCTCGTCGCTCTTCAGAAGATACTCCAGTCTGAATTCTTCGATGCTGTTCGGGAAGTATATGAAACTGTGTATGACATAGTGGACATTGAGGGGTCCCCTGAGGTTAGAATATAACAACTTTTCAGTGGATTTCGAGGTTTCCGCCATATAGCATTGTACACTTTTTCTTTCCATTGTGCTCGACGAGTTCGACATCACTTCAAGGTTCGAGCCTCCGCTACTGCTAAAGCGACTGTTGCCGCTTTTGCTGCCGCTGAAGGACACGCTCATCCTCGAATAGTGGAGTTACCAAAGACTGATCAAGGATTGGGATTTAACGTCATGGGTGGGAAAGAGCAAAATTCTCCCATTTACATATCGAGGTTTGCATTGAGCAAAAGGTGAACATAACAGCTTCACTCATGTCCATTATTTTCTTTGCAGAATTATTCCTGGTGGTGTAGCTGATCGTCATGGTGGACTGAAACGAGGAGACCAGTTGATTGCTGTTAATGGAGTTGTGAGTGTTTTACTTTTCAGTTAAATATGCTCGGTGTTTCATAGGTTTTTGTGGATAAATGCGCCCCAAAGGGCACGTGTAGTGGTGTTCGGAGGCGCTCTGCAACACATGGGATCCGTCCCAGCGCCCTTAATTCACCAAGCATTCTATCCCTCCGGCATCGGCAAATTGGTACCAGACTTGTCTAGGAGGATAGCAGCACTGGCTCGATACATAGACAGGCCAACGAGAGTCATTGTGGAGGCCAGACATGCATTCGATCACCTCCAAATGATGCTAAATGAAGTTGAATGCATGGCGCATCCCGCAGGAATAGATCAACGCTGAGAGCTTTCTCCAAATGCGTCTCATGGTTCTCAATACATTATTAGTGTTGGAATTGCGTTTAGAACGTTGAAAGCGAATGTCATGAGAGAGCGGTGGATTTACTGAAGTCTGCGCAAGGAACAGTACGTCTAGTTGTTCGGTATACTCCACGTCTATTGGATGAAATGGAAAGGTTAGTTGTCTTTGTACTGTTTCCGTTAATGTTCATGAATGTTCTGTTTCAATGAGTGTAATCTCTGACGTCTATTTTAAGTTTTAAGTAGACTTAAACCAAAGGGCTATATGGAGCGATCCATTTGATTTCTGTGACTGAAGACATCACGCTAGGATTTTTCGTTGATGACTTCACTAGTGATGCCTTTTATTCTGTAGACGTGAAAAACACGATGCTTAATGACAGTCATAATGATGAATCTCTACTAGTACTTTGAAGCAAATTTTACATACGTTTTCTTTAAAGAAGATGTGTTTGCATCTGGGCAAAGTATTCAGAATTTCGTCGATAGTAGGTTTTCGTTCGGTTTTCTGCATACTAAGGTGGTTATCTCCTATAATATTTTTTCACTAGACGTTTCGAACGACAAAGAAGGCGTCTTAATCAACCCAGTCCAGGACCTGTACCTACTGTCCGACGTTAGCTTGCTATGTGCTGGATGAATTTTGGATCAGTTTTATCCCCGCTGTGTTGGTAACTGAGTTTCTATTGCTCTTTCTTCGCTCCGAATGCCAGTTTAATGTGTTCTTTCTTCTTCAGTTTCCTCATGAATAATTACTTCTTAGTAGAATTAGAACTCTGTACACAATAGGTGCTTTTTCCTTAAAAATCTATCGTTTAAATAATGGGACTTTGTCTGCTTTAACATGATGGAATTACCACATGCACGACTATTCTGTTTTTCCAATAACTAGATTTTATATGGACTTTCAACGAACGCGGGTAGCGCAGTGGTCGAAGACGTTCTGCAATACAGATGGGATGGATCCCCGCACCCCTGGCTCACCAAGCGCTCCATCGCTCCGGGTTCGGCAAATCGGCACCACACTTGTCTGGTAAGATAGCAATACTGACTCGATAAATCGATAGGCCAATGCTAGTCATTGTAAAGGCCAGATGTCCATTCACGCACCTCCCACTATGCTTAATGAAGTCGAATCCGTGGCGCATCCTCCGGGGATTGGTCAATGCCGAGAGCTTTATCTTATATTTTATCCTTTATAGGGACTTTACAATACCGTTTGACATGTTTATAGAGAAGGCTTTACGTACTGCTCCAAGATGCACGGTTTTTTTTAAAGGGCTTACTAGCTATGGTCCAAAATGTAGTGCAGAAAAATCCGCAGTTTGAGATCATTAGCACAAATGCCGCAGAAACAAATCTCCTCGATGCATTTGTGGACACCATCGGGTCTTAGTGGACGATATACCGCTGTTTCATTATCCTTACTACCCAAAGTATGAAAACGAACGAAGGAGGAAGGCGATTTGTGAACTTTAGGAAGTCAAATTTTTTCGTTGTAGTTTACGGGAAGTCATCTTTTTGTAAAGATCTATGTGTTTCTTTTTGTTTTCACTCAACAAAATTCGCATTTAGCTGAGAAATGTTTGTCTAAAATTAAAGAACCAAGTAATCTCGGGAACATAGCGCCGTGCTGAATCATTCAATGTGAATTAGCCTTCCCAATATTCGTGTTTGATTACGTACAAAACAAACTAAGCTTGACTGCAGAACTGACCTAAGCTTTCTGGTAAAAATCTTTCAACACATTTTGCTCTTAAGTGCTGTTCAACTAGAAAGTGACACCTCAGTTTATCAACCTGAACTTCCACTGTACTTCCATGAAGTTAACGATTCGTCCTTACTAATCCTCATAAAGCATTACTCCAATTTTCTTATGGGACTGGAGGAATGATTGTGGTTCTTACCAGAACGATTTCATTTTCATTAACGAAGCCAACAGATTATTGGATAAAAATGTGTACATGGTGCTGTTAAGTGCTTTCTAGAGGTTAATCTGTCGAGAGATGCACTTTCCAATAGTGGTTTGTAAGGAAGCTTCCTGGTTTCTGTTCTCAGTGTTGTGAGCGGTGTTGTGCGTGTTCTTCCATTGTCTTGTAGCTTTCTTCTTATTATCTGTGTCATTGAAAACTACTTTTCTTAGATTGTAGATGTATTCCGCCAGGACTACTTTTGTTTCCTTGTATTACTTGCTGTTGAACAAGTAATAAATGTTTGCTGTCTTCATTTGTTGTATTGTGTCCTGTACGTCAAGGATGCTTCTCCGGAATAGTTCTTCCTTTGATTTTTCATGCTTGCTACTTCAGTAACCAGTGGAAAGTTTGCAGTCATTTCTGGACTTGACGTCGATGCATGGATGCTGCGGGTGTCGTGTATCGCAGTGCATATTTCGTCGCAATTCTGTCGAAGACTCTGTGGAGAAGGCAGTGCTCTCAAGATCCTCACAGTGGAAGACATCAAAGTCACCGACAGAGCACACCAACGACTCAAGGTTGACAATTTCCTCTTTAGTACTGCCAAGCACCACATTTTTTATTGTTATTATTATTTTTATCATTATATTTCTTCAGTATTCGCTACATAACGTCACATGTACCACACTGTGCGGTTCCCAGCACTTGTATTTGACTCGTTTTCTCGCATCTACTATCCACGAATGTCTTTGAACTTTCTTACATGTGGCTTCGACTGCTGCTCGAGGACATTCGTCTTCTCGGCGAATGTCACTGAATGCTGGTGGAATCGATTCTTCCTGGAATTCTGAGACATTCTTGCTACGTTACTCACGTGTATTGCTAGCTTAATGCAAATGACCGGCCTTGAACACTAACTGTAAAATATTACAACTCCATTCACCTCTAATTATTTCTTCAACTTTATGGAGACCACAACGATGGTTAAATATTCACAAAACGTCAACCCCGGGCCAGATCGAGCCACAATTAGTGCTACCGCGAGCTCGTGTATTACACAATGCACCACGAAGCGCTTGCTCTGCGGTTTTCTCAGTTAGTTTTATAGCTAACGCTGCCACCAGATTTGGCAAACGGTTGAGACACTGCTTGTTTTGCTTTTTTACCTTTCCAGTGGCTTTTAAATGGCGAACATTGAGTTCTTAAGCAACCTACCAAGTAGCGTTAGAGAGTTTGAACTCGTTTAAATCTCCTCTTATCGTCTTTAGATTGTCGTGATCACGTGGTCAACCTGTGGTTGGAGAGCACACCTATTGTCGACAAGACCCACATACGGCACAAATTATTTCAAGCCATTTCATGTGTTCGGTAATGCGATTGTAGCTCATGTTTCCATAAAGCTTCAAATTGTTGCAAATCTTCATTAAATTTCTTCATGGTATGCATTTGGGCGGTTTCAGCTCCTTCAAAGCCGCCATTGTTGGAATCGAGTGTCTATAGCTGTGGAGTTTGTGGTGTGGGTGTTCGTGCCCTTTTACATAGGATCGTCCTTGGTTGATTCCTAACCAAAATAACTTGTTTTTATGGTGGCAGTCCATCTTATAGCGGGCTATTATAAGTTGCTGTATAGGAAAATAATTTTTCGATTACTAAATTTCATTTAAATTCCGCATCGATGACCAGCGAAGTCAGTGAAATGGTAGTACTGGGTACTTCTTCTTCCCAGTTCTCCGCTGTTCCCATTTCGACGAGCCGACTATGGAAATTCGAAATCTAAGGACCAACTACTGTGGACACTCCACGTGAAGTATCATTGTTCTTAAAAAGGTCATACATTCGGGGCGTTAGCCGCAATAAAGATTTGTAACAGCTTATCTTAAGCTTACTAATACACCTAATAAATGGTTAATCGTGCTGGGTTCAAACGAAGTCGATATTTCAAATCTTTGAAGTTATTCCTGCTGTGACATGCCTCAAGTTGGATCCATACGCGCAATGCTGAGGGCTTACTGCTTTAAAAGATTTTACCCACCCCCTGAAGTTATGAGGGACTGGATCTTAGGAAAAGTACTTCACGGCAAATAGATGAGCGATAAGCTACGTTTATAATGTAAAACGGTCCCTAGATATTTATCAAATCTTTTGTTTGTCACTGTGTTGTATGTACAGAATTTAAGACGAGAAGAAACGAGCATTCTTTCATATTGACCTAATATCAGTAGATGTTTGCGTATTCATTTATTTAGGAAGTTCTACCACCTGGTGAGCGGCTGCGAATCGAAGTGGATGGAGGAGGTTGCTCGGGATTTGAGTACAAAATAAGGTTAGATTCCAAGTTGGCAGACGGTGACCGACTTTGGAAAGGTGACAACGTTGAGGTTGTTATTGACGAAGTGAGTTTATTAAGATTCCGATTGTGCATTGTATGTCTTTCCATACCTTGATTGTTTTTTTTTTCTTCACAGAAAGCACATTTATGTTATGAAAAACTTGTCTTTGTTAACCTTACATTTTCTACCTACTATAATTTTTCACGTCAGGGTACGATCTGAAATAAAGCCACAACGATGCTGAGATATTCGCAAAACTTGGACCGCTGGGCCAGATTGAGCCATGGTTACCCTTTCCGGGGGATCGCGTATTGCACACTGCTCCACTGAGGCCCTTGCTTTGCGTTTCTCTCGGCTAGTTTTAGTGTTTCTTATTCCCGAGAAGAGGAAGAAAACTCTTTCACCAGAACTAACCACCAGAGTACAGAGTTCTATTGCACATGTCATCTGTTAGCAAAATGCAAACTTCGCAGATGTCACTTGGATATATGCGCGGAGCGACTGTCGACTACGTGGAGGACTTGATGAGATCTTCTTTTCGTGTTGTGGATAACCCTATCGCAGAAAAAGGCTGCTCTTGTGGGTCTAGTTTTGCCTTGAAGATGGACTAGTCCCACTCCATCACTTGTATAGCAGTTGTGTTTTTGCTCGATATATTGATTAGTGTCATAGTGTATTGTTGTAAATACTAACCACTTTAATTCGTTTCTATCAATCTCTTTACCTATAGTTTAATTCATTGTCGATTGAACCGATCTAAAATTAGGACAATTATTTGCTGTCATTGTTAAGCAGACCTATTATATTTTTGGTTTCTAGTTTGTTCTGTTAACAAGAGTCCTGTGTCTGGCTCAACAAATGTTTTTCTTGTAATGCTTGTTAAACAAGAGAAACATACAATAAGATTCTTCAATACGAATCAATTTTCCTGTTGTACTCGCTGGCATTAGCCTTGTGCTTTCTATTTCAAATAACATTTGTTAATGGGTTTTCGTGAACTTGTCATACATAAATGGCTTTGGAAACTCCATTGGAAGACATTCAATGTTACATCGAACCAATCATGCTCATTGTGAGGATGATGTCATCTCTGTGGACGAGGTCATGTATGAGGTTAACTTGGACTGTACGGCGCGGCGTTTCTATCCAGAATCACACCTCTTCAACAGATCGTTGGCACTGGAAAGGTTATGATTATAAAGGCAGAAACTACGGTAATTGGAAGTCGAGAAGGTATTTCTTACACTAAGTTGCCTTGTTAACGGTTTCATTGCGGTCTAAGTATTGAATCCTAGGTGGTATTACGCAACAAGTGCTCCTCTGTTAGGTTTGTCGTGGCTTGTTACGCTAAAGGATATACTAGGTGTTGAACCTGTAAAACTAGACAAGGACGAATTGAAAGAGAAGGTGAAACAGGTATGAAGTGTCCTCTACGATCGCTTGATTTGTTGTTGCTGACTTCAAGTGGTTACAGTCCTGGTTATATCGGAAGCACGGTAAGTATACGGAGGCAGTGCAGGTTTTGGAAATCGCTCTTGAAGAGACTAAACAACGCAACGAGCCATTGCCAATGACACGGTGAGTTGCTGGATTCTTAGCTTGTGGGTGACTTCACAGTTTTCTGTAAAAATTTTAAGGTAGAATTTTTCAAAGAGTACCTTTTCGCGCAGGATTTTGGAATGTGTAAGCAATTCAGTTGGTTAAAATGAGCTTTAAATTACGAAGTTCTCGTACATACATTGTCACTAGACTTGTATGGTGTTATATATCACTAGACATCACTTAAATATTAAGTATAGCGAACTTAACTATAAGCCTTTAGAATAGAGAATAGTTTTTCCCTTTTTCATTGTTCGTGATAGCGTCACAATTCAGATTGTTCTATGAGTTCTTCATACGCCTTTCATCTTAGTATTCTTCGCTTTAATTCTTCGTAAAAATTGTTCGATTCTTGGTTCTCGTAATGTACTAGGTCGTATCACCTAATCGCTTATCGCAAAATTGTGGCTGTGGGATTTTTCTAAGTGTTGGACTCTAGGGAGTTCAACCCAAACAGGGTTCGCCAAATTGGGAGTGAGTTCGACATTTGAATCTCATGGGCAGGGAAAATTTATGTTACTATGAAATTCGACATCTCGTAGTTACTTTCTCACAAAAAAAAAACAGTAAAAGAAGCTACAATATCAAAAGAATCACGGTGTTTCGGTTCATTATGCAACTCTGGTGTGCCTTCGGAAACAGGTGAGTTTACTGATAGGCGCTAGAATTTCTGGACGATAGATGAACAACTGGTGGGTGGTTGAGTTAACAGGTCGTAGTGATCAGCTGCACTGCTTTAAAGTACTCTTTTGCTTTCTAGTCTTCTCACCATTCTCTCTGTTAAAGTGTTCCATTCCTTCGCTTTTAGCTTTCACTCTTTTCGTCTGACCGTCCTTAGCTGAGTTTCCGTTTATCCTGTAGCTTTTGTATTTAAAAGCTTTCCCCATTGTACTATCATTGCCGACCGTATTTCTCCTCCACATATTATGCTATTTCCACACTTGTTTTTGTAGTTTTCTTCTGCCCGTCTATGCTTCCTCGGCATTCTGGTTTGCATAACTTCGAAAACTTGTATGATGTTAACGCAGATTTCCTACGTCTCTCTCGACGATGTACAACCCAATGCCAAGCAGATATGTTGGTGATTGTTAAACTGCGGTGGTCATCGCGTTGTTTATTCCTGATAAGGTTTTCCAAGCTTAGGAGTCCAACATTTATATATGGAAGCTTAACCAAGAGTAAACTTATGTCAGGCCAATAGTGTGGACGCCTTGATAAGGACTTTTAACTTAAAACCGCCTTTGGACAGCTGTCCGAGAACCAAGGAGAAATTTCCCCAAAAAGTAGAACAATAGTGGTACCAAAATTGTGTCTATACATAAGCATCAAAATTCTCAACTTTCCTTCCTAGTTTCCTTCTCTCTTTCTTATATTGCTCAATTCGGGCCGGCTCTTTTTCATAAGACAACAATTACTTTATATGTTATTTGAATTCTACGGCGATCGCTTCCAAAGATCCAAGTACGCTTTACAATTCGTAGTAGGTGCTAAACTGAGCCCTTTTCTTACACAGAGAATAGCCTTGTTGTCTCGGCTTTCTGTGGTACTAATTTTACTGCATATACGAGTTTCTTGGTGCCAGAAGAACAAAAAGAAGATGTAAGTCATTGTCTTAAGGTCAGGTATTCAACGTATTAAGAGTACCTTTAACAAATGAAGTAAAAGTTTTTGGTTCCAGCCATGTTACTTTAAATGCAAGTCCATATTTATCTAGCAATTAACCTCACCATCCATATTTGTTTTTTTTCTAAACACCTCTGACATATCCTGGTTACATTTGGCTACACAACGCTACTTTGTTCCACTCGCTTTTCAGGAATTTTTTGAGCTACCTGGAATCACTTTCTCAGAGTGTGCCTTAGTACATAGACAATATACTCAAAGATATTCACACCTCTCACTTCATCACGATTATATTTCTTCCCTAAATGACTCTAGTCAGTGGCGCAACGGTCAGAGGCACCTGCTATACACACATAGGATCGAGGCGCGCGCCCATGGCCCACCAAGTGTTCCATCTCTCCGGGGTCAGCAAATTGGTACCAGACTTGTTTGGAAGAATAGCTGCACTGGCTCGATACATCGATAGCCCCCGTGAATCATTGTAAAGGCAAGATATGCATTCAACAACCTCCGACGATGCCTAATGAAGTCGAATGCATGGCGCATCCCCCATGGATTGGTCAACGCCGAGAGCTTTATAATTTTTTTAAAATGACTCTAGTACACACGTCCACGCACCGTACTCTTCGCCAGACAACGTCGAAAATCCTGAAATAACTTCCGTAGTAACCTACATAAGTTATACTCGAAAATACCACAAAAACGTAAAGAGATGAAAACATGAATGTGTTGATGTTTCAGTGTTTATGATGAACTGGCCAATACTTATTATGAGATGGGCAACCTCGAAGACGCTATGACACATTTTCAAGTAGTAGTAAACCGGTGATTTCTACTTGTCGTCATCTCTTTGCTAGCAGCAAAATCTTTCTCAATGTAGTCAACTTCTTGCCCTTACAGACTAATACATCTGCATGGAAAGAGGGATAGCGATCAAGAATTCATAGGAATCTCCTTGAAAATGGCTGATATTTTGGCAAGAAAGGGCCAGCTTGATGATGCTGAGACGGGGTATTCACACTGCGTTCGGAAACAAATGCAGGTTTGTAGCCATGTGGTACTTCGATTATCGCTCTGTTCTGGTACGTATTTCGTACGTCCACTTTCTGTTTGCGAATTGAGGTTGTCGATGAACACATGAAGAAGCACAGTGTTGCCCACGGAGCACTTGCACAGGACAGATATATGGTCGACACTTTAGGACCAATTTTTACGGATCCAATTGCCTTATTTGGAATGGCGTTGGAGAGATTTGCTCATTTTCTGGTCAGTTGCTCTAACTTCTTTCTTTTTTGATGAGAACATTCACTTTTTTCTTGGTCACGTGTGGCCCACTTGGTACCGGACTTGTTTGGGAGGATAGCAGCAGCGGCGCGATACATCGGGAGGCTACCGCGAGTCATTGTAAAAGCCAGATATGCGTTAAATCACCTTCAATGATGCTTAATGAAATTGGATGAATTGCGCATCCCTCAGGGATTGATCAACCCCGAGAGCTTTATTTTTTATTATTTATTTTATCCCTTCAATATGGTGAATGTACAGATAGATTTATACCTATAGGTCACCTACCGTGATGAGACGCGTTTACGCGAAGCAGAAGAATATATGGACGAAGTCATGAAGGTGAGTGGCTGCTTTATCTCCATTCTAGTCGTTTCAGTTTGTGCAGTATTCGGCTTTAATGGTTCAGATTTCTTATCAGATCTACGGGGCGAATTCTTTTCACACGATTAATTTACTTGGCAACTTCGGTGCTGCTCTTATTTTTAAAAATAGGTGAGATTTTCGGATTACTTGAAAAATATGTCCACGTTACGGATCGTTGTCTTCTTTTGAGGTTTGAGTTGGCAATAAAATATCTCTCGATCGGTATTGAACGGATACTCTATGTAAATGAGTGTGCCAGTATGATTCCTGGATACTACTGCAACTATGCTGAAGCGCTCTTCCATGTTGGTAGGAAGGTGACTTCGTTTTTCCGTTCTGTACTACCTAATACTCAATACTGCTACTACTACCAATATCACAACCCAAAAGTCGGTTTAACACATACGCGACGACATGAACTCGTATTGACTCACATGGTGCAAAAATAGTGATTGCCGCTTTCAGCTTTAGGCCAACATATCTTGCACAGAGAATAGCCTTGTTGTCTCGGCTTTCTGTGGTACTAATTTTACTGCATATACGAGTTTCTTGGTGCCAGAAGAACAAAAAGAAGATGTAAGTCATTGTCTTAAGGTCAGGTATTCAACGTATTAAGAGTACCTTTAACAAATGAAGTAAAAGTTTTTGGTTCCAGCCATGTTACTTTAAATGCAAGTCCATATTTATCTAGCAATTAACCTCACCATCCATATTTGTTTTTTTTCTAAACACCTCTGACATATCCTGGTTACATTTGGCTACACAACGCTACTTTGTTCCACTCGCTTTTCAGGAATTTTTTGAGCTACCTGGAATCACTTTCTCAGAGTGTGCCTTAGTACATAGACAATATACTCAAAGATATTCACACCTCTCACTTCATCACGATTATATTTCTTCCCTAAATGACTCTAGTCAGTGGCGCAACGGTCAGAGGCACCTGCTATACACACATAGGATCGAGGCGCGCGCCCATGGCCCACCAAGTGTTCCATCTCTCCGGGGTCAGCAAATTGGTACCAGACTTGTTTGGAAGAATAGCTGCACTGGCTCGATACATCGATAGCCCCCGTGAATCATTGTAAAGGCAAGATATGCATTCAACAACCTCCGACGATGCCTAATAGTGATTGCCGCTTTCAGCTTTAGGCCAACATATCTTGTATTGAACTTTATTAATTGGAGTAAAAACGATTAGAGTACACAGGTCGTTCGTTGCCTGCAACAAAGGTTGTCCTGTACCACGCGGTTAAAATTTTGGTTGTATGGAGGCCCGTGGGACGTTCTTATCCACTTTTTTCGTCAAAACTAGAATTTCAAACACCAGGCAACGGAACCCTCACAAGGGTATACGGCTTCATCATGGCTGGGAGATGTTCCTGGGTGTCGGGCTGTGATGTACAGCGGGGGATTGATCTACCTGGCAGGGTCTTCCAAGCTGAGAAAGAGACCGGCGTTTCCACTAGGAAGCCTAGCTAAGAGTAATCCAATTCCAGGATAGACCATCGTTCTGGTATCGAACTTGCCGCATTGTGGCAAATCCTTCTCTTATCCGCAGGGACGGCGTCTTCCTGTTGTGGTGACGGCCTGGAGCAGACTTTGGCCTGTTCGAGCTCAAGACCCCAAGGAACCACAATGGCTAGACCAGCAGGACTCCAAAAAACGGAGGTTATGCTGGTGCCCACACAACCACTGAGAAGGGACCATCTAAATATCTAAGTATCTAAGTAAGCAACTAAACAAACGAGGTTTCGTCCAATAGGACATGATGGTGTACTCAAATGCATCGTTGGGTTTTTCGATGGATATGCTTGCGCTGGATGATTTAAAAATCTGGACCCCGCTTTAATTTTTTCGGGAACTTCAGCTATAAACAAGTTGTTAATTTAGTGAATATCTTATAAAGGTTGTATGTAACTCTATATCTCTTCTGTAAGTCTATAAAGCTCTCAATTCCTCTACTGCTCTTCTCATGGTGAGTTTTTTGTGCGCTATTGAAGCAACCAACTTCGTAGTGAATGTTTTAAAGTTCTTAAGAATTTAGAACTGATGTAGTTTTCTGCTTTTAGGCTGAAGCTCTCGAATGGGCTAGAAAAGCTGTGCTATTAAGCAAGTCCGAAGAACCTCGTATTCAACAGTATGCTCATAAGTTCCTGCGTGATTTAGAAAAAGATGCAAAGGAAAAACGACAACGGTCCTGGTGGTTTTTTTAGGATGTAAACAAGCATTCCAGAGGCAAATAAAAAAGTGCTATATTTCTTATTCTGACATTCGATGTCGTCACTCGTAAGATCATGTCTTAAGCTTACTTAGTAGCTACCTATGTTAACTCCCACTGAAACGAACTTGAAAGATGTTGAGTCATATGCAGAACACGCTAAACATCTCGTAAATTGAATCTTCTCTTCGCTTTTATAGTAGTTTACGATTCTTTCGTGAGGTGTTGTATTGATTCGACAAACACTAGTCGGAGAGGCGAACCTCTTACAGAATTAATTTTTTTGTGGCCAAAAATCAGCTTCTGCAAATAAACTAGCAACGTACTCAGTGAGGGTGAGGATTATCCCCTTGTCTGGGCCAATGATACTTACGGGTTTGACAAAGTTTCAGTTTGAAAATCACCTAAAAAGATTTTATCTTGTTGTGATGGATAGGAATCACCATGTATTTGTGTAGCGGGATGTACGTCTCCATATGCCAATTTCGTCAATGTTTTTATGAGGCATACAAACTTGTTAATGTTTGTGTTTTGGTTTGTGTTTTATTCAGCTCTACATGACCACAGACAACCATTTTGATGCATAAAGACCTTTAGTCAGTCTTCACGAATCCTGCGGATCCTAGCCCATTTTCTATTTCACTCCTACTTTGATGGCTTGGGCAAGATTTCTTCTTTGAGTCTCGGGATAGCCATGTTAAATTGTGTCCTCACGTCAATCATGCATCTTTATGAATCGGATGGGAACTTTCTACATCATGACTTCCTACTGAAGTCAAAAATTCGGCAATCCTATTAAAATTATGCCTTCTTTCCAATGTCGTCAGATTTGAGCATCCCTCTTTATGTCTATAACGCTTTTATGAACCATCACGACACGAATGCCCTTGCATGTCTTCTAAAAGATGCAACGAAACCAGCGGCAAATCTATTGGACGTGCTTTCTTGCCATTTCCTATTACGAGTCATTGCAGGTTTTACGACAGTGTGCATGAATCGTGATTTCTGTGGTGTACTTCGACACATAGATGGTTCGTACTCACATTTCAGACGAATCCCAGGCCATCTTCACTTCGTTTTGTTTTCTTCTACGCTCATTCACTTGATTTGTCGCATTCACATGTGGGGTTCGGTAACGGTTTGAGGATCTACAAGTTTGTCTCAGCTGTGATTGCAGCTGCCTTGCTCGTGCGACGAACATGTCGGTGCATCTTTTTGGTGGTCTGTCTCGAAGTTGTTTCAATCCATCCGGCTTCTGACTTCACGTTTTTCTCATCTACGTGTCATCTGTTGTCGTTATGTGACCGGCTCATCGATGTTTATTCTGTTACACGTTTCCCGCTAGGTATCAAACGCGGGACATGTTACAACATCTAAATTGATAAGACCAAAATGGCGTTTCACCTACAGAAGACATCGCTCAGGTAACCTAACCGTTTCATATGGAATTGGAAGATTCGGTCTCATTATTACAATGTACTTTTAACATTGTTCACTTCCGTACGAAATACTAGTAAAGAGTAAAGCGTTCGCCTGAGATGTTAGTCGAAAAGACAACTCGTTGGGGTACAAAGATTAGAAAAAAAGATCGAACTGACTAAAAAAAGGGATTTGAAGGGAACTCAGAAGGGAAATGATATGGTTCATGATCAATTGAGTATTAACGAAGAAAGCCAAACGTCATAGACGATTTTAGGCAATCTAGGCTACTTGAAATTATCTGAAATATTGAAGCCTCCATGTCTTCATCAGCGTTAGTGCGAAGTAGGGCTTACACTTTTTTCAGTTGGTGATCGAAATTGTGGTAGCGAATTCGTGAAAGATAAATTTTTGAAAAAGTGGTGGAAAGTGGAAAAAGTGTAGGAAGTTCGCCTCGTTTCAAATTTGAAATACTCGAGTGATCCATGTACTGGACGCGTAATGGATGTGCTCATTGGTACCGAAACTATCATGGTGATGATGCGTCCGTCGGAAGCCATGTCACCTTGTCAAGGAGGGAGCCACTAGCGGTGCCGTTAAGGTCAATAGGTGTCGATATCACGAACATCTGAGTGTTTTCAGTAAATTCACGAAATCTGTGAAGGTCGAACCGTTTGTTAGAATAGTAAATATGTGAATATAGCGTTTAACTTGTCCTCTAAACTGACAACAAAATCTCGGGATGTATTAAGTGTCCAGTGGAAAAAGTTTTCAAAAATTTCAAAAAGATGAAAGCGAAGAAAAACAGCTTACTAAGATTTCAGATTCTCGTCAATGTTCTAAAATGAGGAATAGTCGGTGTCAGATTGGCCACTAGTTTCAGTTTCATAGCTGGCCACTAGTTTCGGTCTCCCACTCGATCTCTATACAATACAAAAAAATTAATAAACGATGTGAAAATATAGGAAAGTCACTCAGTTTTCTAAAAGCATTTCTAGAAATTTCATGTGTTGTTTAACGATAATATAAAATAGCATCGGAAAGTTTTAAGTATTACGGTAGAACTCGGTAAGTTAGTTACCCGTACCTACCATATGATCTAGAAAAGTAGAAATAACAAGCTCACAAAAATCGTAATGCTCTTCAGGTCTCTTGAAAACGTGGAGTCGACTGAGTGGCTAAGGTTATGAGGACAACTGGAGGTTTTTAGAAAGAAAAAAGACCTGAGAATACTGTAGATCGATTGACTTAAAGCGATGTAGGACTTAGTGATGTTGAAGCAGCCTTGATGTGCTGGCGCTCGCTCGCCTGACGTATGATGGTGGAGTGTGTGAATGTTTGAATAAATAAGTAAGCATTTTATCACTCAAAATTCTCCACTAGGTACGTATGAGACTCAAAACCATAGCGGAGAATTCTTTGGAACAGAAGTTGCAACTCTTGTGTAAGGATCTCTGAAATACCAAAGGGCAAAGTTTTCGAGGAATTTTGGTGAAATTCTAGAAGCCCAAAGATGAATCGAACGGGGAATGACTTGCAATCCATGGTGACTTGGCTCGACTTATACTTCAGGTTGATGTTTTGACCGACCTGAGGCAGATAAATTCCTTATCTATGAGAACTCTCTGTGGACCACGTCACCCTCAGTAGAAGGCACACAAAATGCACTGGGCGTTGTGAGTATTTTAGTGGACCTGTTTCACCTTAACCATGCGACTGAAATCCACGCTTCGCGATTTTTTCCATGAGGGCTGTGAATGTGCATGCTTGAGTAAAGTGCGTACGAATGTGAATCCTCTAAAGAAGTCGAAATCTGCAAACCTTATCCGCCGTCCAATAAATCTTATGTTTCAACTTTCTTTCTGTTTATCAGGAACTTGCCAGCTTTCTTCATTTTGATGTATTACCGTCACAGCTGGGGAGTATTACTGGATGCCGATGATTAGTGAGATAATAGGTGATTCGGGTGATCACTGACAGTGATAAACACGACAGTAGTAAATGCTGGAAGAAGTGATCTAACGATTCGTAGTGAATAGGGCTCACTTAGCTACACAAGTTTACCTTGTTCTTACGAGCTGTCTTTTGTGAGTTGTGGGTTATGGGTGTAGCCAACGCGCATCATTAATTTCCGTCGGTTAACGTTTCGACGCACCGCCATCTTAAGCACCTGGTCGCGTTGTTGTACATCACTGTTCGGAAAATTCTACAGCCCTAGTGAAAATTCAGTAGAGAAGTTAAGATAAAGCGAGCTGAAGGAAAAGTTATAACCAAAGACAATGTTTGCGATCCAAACAAGAAACTGCTCTCTCTTTAACCACTCCTTATATCGAATGAAATAGGCAAGGCTGCTAAGGGATGCCTAAAAAGTAGTGACTCAGAGAATTCTATGGCAGTTAGTGAACCTCCACCCAGCACTTTATGCCGCCGATTTGTTCGAAATCGCCTGACCCGATCTATGGCAAGACTTGGGGCGAAAGGCCAGACCAACAGGTGTCCGTTTAAATGGACGCACGCACATTCGCAACCGCACTGGTTTCTTGGCGGCAACTGACATTAAATTCTCTATTAACAGAACAATAGTAGACTCTCTTGTGTTTAGGAGGTGTCAGAAAATCAACTTCTATGAATCTCTTTTCCGATTTTGAAATTGATTGATGTCAAATTCCTCAAAAGGTTGAAAACGGAAATTGAATTTATGGATTTCCCACTCAGGCGCAGCGGCCGCAAAAATGCGATGCAATGGGGACCAATCATGTTCGGCTGAACGAAATCATGTTTGTTTTAGTGCTTTCGAGCTCAAAAGAGGAGCCCCAACGGGAAAGAACTGAAAGTGAAGTTGTAGAATTTTATTTCATTACAGTAGAGAGTGTAGAATCTTTTTAGCAAATATCAGTGGAATCTAAAAGGTTCGCTTCCATTTGGTTCTCCAATAGGTAAGGTATGTCGGTCTGAATTTGGAAGTCATCATTTTTCTATCGTATGCAGAACCATTTATGATACGAATAACGAGTATTGAAGTTGATTTCCTGAATATCATAGTCTAAGGTTGAGACTACCTAGTCATTCACATCGGTTACGTATCGGGCTCGCGCTCTTATCGTACATCCTTCGCATGCAATATGTGTTCGTGGCCACGGAATCCGGCTATACCTTGCGCCTTATGGTACCGTACACATCTATAGGGGCTTGACATGCACAGGTTGCTGTCGGGTTCTTATCTCACTTTCTTAGACATCAATGCACCAATGCTCATCGGTGTAAACATAGAATTTGGCTGTAGATGCACGTCATGTTTTCCTTCGATTCCGTTTAGTCATCGCAACGGGCCTTGGTCCGCATCCGTATTCTCTACTTATCGTGCTCTCATGGAAGCACTCACTGATCTTGTGTGTGTGTGTGTGTGTGTGTGTGTGTGTGTGTGTGTGTGTGTGTGTGTGTGTGTGTGTGTGTGTGTGTGTGTGTGTGTGTGTGTGTGTGTGTGTGTGTGTGTCTGTTGACAAAGTTGACTTGGCAGTGGCAGCCCACTTGACCGTTATTGTTAAGCAAATAAATTCCTAGATTATCCTATGGCGAAAGAGGAAGTTCGCCTATAAGATGGAAGCTCTGTAGTAACGACTGTGATCAAAATGTTGCACAAACGCACGGTGGCGTTCTTATAAGGCATTTCTACTCACTGTAATCGTATTAAGCGAGTGTGGTCACATTAAGCACCATAAACATTCTATCCATCTTAAGGCGAAGAGCGCTTCTTATTGAAATTAGACGTGCGTGTCATACGTTGAAGACTACTTGTAGTGCTTTTGTTGTTGAAATCAGAATGGAATGGTGAATTCATACCATTTGTTGTATGTACCTTTGCCTAGGTCACTCCAGTCCATGTTTAATACTCTGGGGGCGAGTCTAGGCGTGGTCGTCGCCTCATTTTTCACTTTTCGCATTCCTTCTTCATCACTAGTCACATTATGCACTAAATTTACAAGCAACATTCTTCAAAATAGGAACCTCTCTGGCTCTAAACGTTGCATACACCTTTTTCTTATTATGGCGTGCAGTCAAGTCAAGTTTTCGCCTTCCCATCTTCCTCTTCATATTTCAAAACTGCACCAACTATAATTGATTTTAAAAAACTCGCTATTTTCTTGATTAGCCCTCAGGAGGTGGTTAATCAAGAAAGTAGCGAGTCATTCATCGATGGCGTGGTTAATACAAAGCCGGTTTTCGGAATAACTACGACTGAATCAGATGTTAGTCCATTTCTACGTTATTTATCGAATCTCCTAAATTCCTATAATTGCTCGTTGCCAGTGATCGATTGGAATACGTTCGGTGACCCATAATAGAGAGCAACCGGTACTGTTATACTAGTTAGTCAATATCATTGTGGTGCATCGTAATATTCGCATCAGCTATGCACAATTTTTAGCAAATGGGCACTACAAGGCATTAATGGATCTCAGGTGTTTCATCTACATGAGAGCCGCTTAAGAGCACATGACATTGCTCCAGCGTCCTTAAAGTGATATGCTAGCAATTGTTTTTTCTATTCCAGCTGGTGGATGGCATAGTGGAGCTGAAGCGAGATGCAGCTGGCAGCTGTATGTGCACGTGCAACGTTGCATTGTGATTTATTCCATAGTTCTCAACAGGAAACCAAAGGAGAAAGGCGGTTTTCATCGTATTACCCGACGCACCACAAATCGTTTGTTGACACCCCTGACCTTCATTTTTTCCCACTTATTCTACCCTATCAACACATTCTCTACTCTCTGGCAACTAGTTCGTCATGAAGTGCTACCTGTTTCCTAACTTCACTCCGCGAGAAAGTTCACAATTTAGCCTCTTTACCAAAAGATGAAGTCTACAGTGGTGTAGCTTTCTAGACTTTGTCTGCCTTTTCCCTGTTTCTACTGCCTAAAACCTTGGTATAATTCCGTATTATTTTTGTATTTATTTTTTTTTCATTTTTTTCGGCAATGATTTTATGCTGATAGTTGCAATTGGTTCCAGCCTTTTTTCTATCCCTTCCAAAATGATCGAGCAGTGGAGAGTTCCTTGACGGTTTCCTCGATGCATTCAGCGCTACTGTAGATGTTATTTTTTCACTTGTGAGTGAATACAATTAATTTTGCAATCTTCCTTAAGAAATGGGAAAGACGGCGCTCTCAGTAAGAGCTGTGTGCTGGTTTTTCGATTCTCTGGAAGAAGCCCAAAAGAAATTTACTAGAGGAGATCTCTCGGTGTTGCCAGTTTTTCGCGTCCAGTGCTCTGCCAATGTGAACATCACAACGGGTTTTTGTCTTTACGAAAAAACTCGTCTTCGATTGTGATCAAGACATAACCACTTCCGAGGTGACGGCCGAGTTTATTGTGCCAATAGAGCCGTTCGACTCGCCTCGATTCGACTCTATATAATGAGCGGGAATGAGTCCAAGCGGCTTACGGTCGTCATCACACGGTTGATAAAACACGAACGAACGAATGAACGCCATCATCCGTCAAGCCGGTCAAGGTCGAGACGAACGCGTGGAACCGCCAGATGAGATGTTCAGATCAGTCAGCAGCGTCAAGTTGTGCTCTACGGATTTACTACAGCCACTTTGTCCTAAAACTTTAGCTTTCTAAGCCCTTAGAGGGCTTTGAAACCATCTGTTCCTGAATCAGAAATGGTTTTTAGAAGTATTTTTTATTCAGTTGTTAGCAAAAGTCATAACCGAGGATGTGTAGAAGAAAAACAACTCTAGAGTAACCACTTTTATGAAAACTCAAGCATGCAGTCATTTGCAATGCTACTAGGTTGATACACTTGCTTTTGTCTACCCGCTTTTTCATTTCTTCCTAGTCGCCAGTTGATTTGACCCTAGATTTTGTCGATTGGTGACCGAATTCTCCTCCTATATCCTTGACCAATCCCGATATCGCACTGATTTCATCGTTAGCTGACCGATCCGGAAGTGTTCTATGCGAAATTGGGTGAATTGGTGTCAGATCTTTTCCAATGGTGAGTTCATCATATCGCCTTGATACGCCTCCCCTTTTAGTTATTTCTTACTGGGGTATCCAATATGAATTTAGATAAAAATTTGCTGTTTGTAAAAATCACATTTATCCTTTTGAACTCCTTCAGAAATTCCAATATCTTCTCTTCACAACAACTTCAGCTATTTTGTACTGTCATACGGAAATGTGACAGATATCTTAAAGGTTAAAGTTGTTCATTAGTTATCCTTTCTCTAGTCTCTAGTTTCGAATCTTTGCTTGAAGAACAGGCTTTTTGTCGGGTCTTTTTCATGGCCAGTTTTTCTGTCAGGAGCCAGTTGTTCGACAGGAACCCAGGAATTTGGAATGTCATTTATAACTGATACATAACATTTTTTTCGGTTTGATTGTAAACAATTTTACTACCGCAACCAGTTGCAAAAAAGTTTTCCTATGGGGCTGAAAGAAATTGCACCATTTAGATGAACTAATCCGTTTTGAATACGTTACGATTGTTTCTGATTTCTAGTGGTTTACGAGTTCGTGTGCATTTCTCACGAACTATAAAACTGGTTGGTTACATCTTTACAACGATGTCTGTGCTACGAAATTAAGCGTGCACTATTTTGCACTTTTGCTGAGTACTTCCAATTCTTCGAACATCGTAGATGCGTCGTTCTCGACAAGCCCACAAAAACCAGCGAATTTGCGCACTTTCCTAACTTGTTCCTTCTTCACTTAATTCTCATTCCAGCACAGAAAGGTGTATAAATGTTTTCAGAAAGTTTATTTGATCCGCTGTTGTGCAGACGTATCACTTAAATCATTCTCTTTCATTTTTTTCTCTCCGTTTCTCTTTGTTTCATCTACTTTATCTGTATTCCTCGTTCTGCTTTCCTCTCTCTTTCCCTCTCTTCCTTTTCTGTTTTTTCTCCCTCCTAGCCACTTCCTTTTTCTCCCCGTTCTTCCTCTCTTTTCTTTAAACATTGGAGCCTAATAATGTTTACGTGTCTTGAAAGAAATGACTAGAATTTGATTTCTACCAATTCATTGTTTCGGTCGTTTCCTCAGTTTTATCGGTTGATTCTTGTCAGTTGAAGGAGAATAAAGCAATTTTTGTTGTGTGCGCCGTCTCATCATTGAGCTTCGGCTATTACAGTGATCGTCTGCCCAAATGAACGAGATAGAGGTGCAAGCAGTGGAGCAGTTACGACGAGAGGTAACGGATCCATCGTCATTTCGATTTTCGATAATGCTCGATTGGAGAATCGTTAAATTGATGGTGTGGCTAAAATTTCCTAGACCAAGTTGGAAGATCGGTTTACAATGGTGTGCTGAACCGACAGTCGTAATCAGGTCATATAGACTGCGTTACATGCCTCGTACTTGACTCCTAAATAATTTGCTTTCCTCAAAGCTAGGCTAGATAGGCAGATCTTTGCATTCCGTGACATAATTCTCTATTAATGTTTTCGCTTTTACAGCCTTATTTTAGAACAGCGACCTTCTGTCAACGAAGTATGGGCGCGATTACAATCTGTTGCGATGGGCTCAGGTAAGTGACACGGCGAACCCGTTACTGTTTACCATCTGGGAAATCCCCGAAACTCATTTATGTTTAGGGATACGAATTTGATCTCGAAGAGGCGTCGACACAACTACGGCGCCATTTGAAGTTTAGGAAATTCTATGATCTTGACAATGCGGATAAGATCGCTGAGCATGACATACTAAATAAGTACTTTCCGATTGGACTAGTCGGTTAGTGATGAGAGAATTCTGCTACCTATTAGTTTCACGTCTTTGTGTAAGAGTTATGAATTTACGTCGTTATTATTTCAGGTGAAACTGGTAAGGAGAACACTTTGCTGGTGATAGAGTGCGCCGGTCGCATAGATTTTGCCGGGATTCTGAAGTCCGTGCAGATGTCCGATTTTCTCATTCAGAGATTCCGCCTTCAAGAGAAAATGCTTGCAGCTATGAACCACCTCGAAGAAAAAAACAATAAACAGGTACTTTATGAACAGAACACATCCGCAGGTAAGATGGATAAGTCCTAAGTTCGCACTGAGGCGAATCCTATGCAGTAGCTATCGACGTCAAATGAACTGTCAAGCTCAGTACACTTTTTCCCGCTTTAAATGTTTTCGATTTGCAAATTTTCGAAGCACTTCTTTTGCTCTCCACGGTTCAAGTTTATCTAAACTGTTTATAGGCATCGGTGGTTTATATCTTAGACCTCGAAGGACTCAAATTTGATGCATCTTTGCTGGGTATCGTTACAGGTATGACGAATTGCAACAGACGTATATCCTCTCATGAAACAAAACAACTTGAATAGGTTTGAGCTCCAATGCGGAAAGAGGGTCGCCATGAGTAATTGAAAAATGACTTTTATGAGTCTCTTTAATCGATGATTCGAACTTCAAGAAATATTTTTCAAGGTTATTCTTTAATGGTCACTAAGTAATAACTGTTGTTTTAAGCAATTTCGATCTTTCGTCTATTAAACAAATATTCCTGAACAGTGAAGTTCTACATATATATCATGCTTCAAGAGAGGATTTCAAGATATCCCATCATTTATTTAAGAAATTTCAAAAAACCTCAGGGGTTGAGCTCCTCATCGTGGCTGGGAGGTGCTTCTGCGTGTCGGGCTGCGGTGTGCAGCGGAGACTCATCGGCACAGTAGGGCCTCGCAAGCCGAGAAGGAGTCCGATGTTTCCATCCCGGGGCGCGCAGCTAAAAGTAAACTAATTCTAGGAATTGCCAGAGTCCTGGTATCAAAATAGTCACATATTGGCAAATCTCCTTCCTATCCACAAGGGCGACGGCTACTTGGGGTAGTATGACTTGAGGAAGGCTTCGGCATTCCTGACCTCGTGACTGCAGGGAACCACAACGGCTCCTGCCTCGAGTATTAAACACACTGTGCGCTGTAGTCTACGACGTCGAGTGGTATGACAACCGATAAAAGACGATCAAATATCGGGTTGCACAGGACGCCATTATAAAAGAACAAAACGTGGACGCCCACAATACGCTATAGAGACTGCTTCTTGCTATACACCTATAACGTCTGAGCAGTCTCTTCAGATGCCGACCTTTACGTTCTTGAGGCTGCTGGTCGCATCAAATTCCATGTGGTCGCACTACAAGAGAAGAAAAGCCGTAAAGTCGACATGCGACAATTAGATGGCGGAGCCTTTGTCATTTATGGAGAGAAATTTCCGTTACCATCCATTTCCCATCTAGTCGTTTCCCATCATACAAAACCGTTTCACCACACTTGGCCATTCTTCGTCTCCAATCTGCACATCAAAAGAAAGTGACTATCACCAATTGCTAACCACTTCAGTGTCATCAACTGCGAATCACCAACTTGAACAGCTGGTGAAATGGAACGCGTTCTATAACCAGCTGGAAGAAATGATCCACAACTAGTGTCTCTCTGTAAATTCGTTGTTGGAGATTTTAACTCCGGAATGGGTACGGGCAACGAAAGCGAATACAGGTAGGGAAATTCGGAGCCGGAAAACGAAATGTGAATGGAAAGTGTACTGTGGTACTCTGGTCCGCAGCTTGTCTTTTCCATTCGAATTCATTTTTCGAGAAGAGAGAGGATCGCCAATGGGCATCGGAGTATCCTAATGACATGATTCATGCGGAGATCAATGGTACTCTCACAAAAAAGTGGTCTTTTTGACATCTTAGTGGTACCTGGATTCCGTACTTGATCTAGTCACCCGTTCTCCATGCGAAGTTTCGATTCAGCCATGAGATGTAAAAGAACTGCCGCCATCGACCAAGAAAAACAAAACAGGTTGTGTTTGACCAGGATATTCTCGGTAAAATTCTCTCCCCATATCACTGCCAGATAAACGAAGGCCCGACCGAAGACTATGCGCTGCTCATGGGAGGACATTAAACTTGTGTCGAAATCGCCTCAGTTCTTCAAGCAAGAAGTTCAGATCGCATCTTCATTACCACTAAGGAGTTCCTCCGAAAAAAGGACACTGAAGTTTGATCCTTTTGCAACAAGCCTAGCACGACTGATAACAGACGCCAGCTGTAGATTTTTGCAAGAATATTTACATAGGTACAGGCAAAAAGAGTTATTGGAAGCGGTTCAAAGGTCATCTAGTCTGAAGAAGGGCCATCTTAGTTTTTGCGACTACAATGCACCATTATCCGCTCTGATAAACCATGATGAAGGCATCATATGTAAATGATAACGAATAGGTTTAATACCAATCTTTTTCTTTCCACAGTTTCTACCTAAGACCACGAAATATCCAGTAGTGAATTACCGCCCGGGATTCCGCCCTTTGAAGTTTAATTTGCGATAGACATCATGAAGAATGGCAAACCTCCACGATCCGATCAGATCACCGCCGATTTTCTCAGCGCTGCAGGTCACAAATTACAGGTAGTGCTTGCAACCCACATGAAATTTTGCTTTGAATCCCAAAGAGTGGACGTCGCGCACGGTCATCCTACCCAAGAAGGGTGACCAAAGGGATTGTCGTAACCACCGTCCAATATGATCGATGAGTATACTCTACAAGCTGTTCACGAGGATTATCTTTTTATGCAAATCGAAGAGCTTGGATGAGGCACAACAAGTTTAACAAGCAGGATTCTAGTAGGGATTTTGCTGTATGGACCACATCTAAACCGTGTGACGAGTCATAGAAGTCTATTGGGGGTACCATCCGCTCTTTGCCCTAACCTTCATCGTCTATGAAAAAGCATTCGATAGCGTTGAAACGAATGCAGCCCTATCAGCGCTAGTCAGCCAAAGTGTAGACACTAGTTTATCGCAACTGCATCACGAATAACAGCTTTTTCATGGAGCTCTCATTTCACCACCGCTGCAGTCGACAATGAAATCACTCGATTGGGACGAGAGTGACGTACACATCGATGGGCTATTGCCATCAAATCTTCGTTTCGTGGACAGCATCATCATATCAGCGTGTAGCTATGAATCACTTACAATGTTCAGTGAACTCAAAGAGACGGGAAAAAAGATCGGACTGCTTATAAATAGGGCGAAGGCCCAGTTCATGAAGAACTTTTAGTGCGAATGTCAAATCGAACTGGATGGTTCTCTGATTACAAAAACCAGCTCCTACATTTAATTTGAACGTTTAGTGGACATTGAAATAACACGAAGGAGGAATAAGGCAAAGAAGAACAACAGATGTCATTTGGGCCACACAAAGAACCCACCGATCAACTAAAGAACACAGAACTCCACGCTCACTTTTTTGATCCAGCAGTTCTTCCAGTGGTTCGTTATAGGCCGAAACATGAGTTGATACCTCAAGAATACTGCTTAACACTCATGGAGGGCTTGTATAATGTGTTCTGAAATTCAACCGGCACTCGCGACCTCTAGGCGAAATGCGCAGCTTGGATCTCCGGAACTTATCCCATCTTCGAGATTCAGGAGAATACACATCATTAGCGAAAAACAAATAGACCGCTTACTTAATATGAAAAACTAATGGCAGATTGATGAAAAGAACAGTGGAGTATACGTCATGAGAATGCAAGTGTTCCCTTGGACGACCACTACCCATACGATGGGCGGACGTGTTCTTGGATAACACCACCTATCTACGCACGCAGATGGCAATTATTTCAGGATTATTTCAGGATCAGGATACACATCAGGAGGAAGGGCCTCGCCGACTTCACTGTGATCGCAATAGGCCACTGGATAACGATTGCGCGAGAAAAAATGAATGAAAATTTTGCTGCGGCCCACAAAACCAGTGAAGGTGCCCCTTTCAAGTACCCAAATAAGTACGTACTGCCAAAAACGTTTACCATGTAAAAATCATTGCATGTGTTTGTCAAGACCTTGTTTATGTTTTATACGCAATTTAATCTACTCTTGGGTAGTAAATCGAGACCATTCAAACAGCTCCAGTTCCTCCACGGACTTCAACGTTTTTTACTTCGAAATGAACTTCAAGAAATGTGAGGAGCCGATTTACGAGTGATCAGTTGAACTGTGCTCTGCCTCTTCTCGGCGAAATTTTCAATGGATCATGTTTGTCTCATGAAAGAGACTGTTACTTTATGCCGTTAGGGGCCAGCTTTGATATCTTAAGTATTCACCAGACGTTTACGCAGCCAATGCCAAGTGTTAGTTTATGGGAACTCAGCAGTGAAACCTTCTGTCATGGTTGGTTAATGTGTCTTGTAAAAAGTCTCATGATTTCTTATGATTTGCTTTGGAACATCTCACAAAGTGAAAGCATCTCCAGAAAATAAACACCTCATGTATAAATATGCACTTGCTGTGAATCAGCGAGCACGTGTGGCTCAGTGGTTGGAGTGCCCTGCAATACGCATGGGATCGATCTCCGCGTTCCAAGCCTATCAAGCCTTTCATTCCTCCGAGGTGGGCAAATTGGTACCAGACTTGTCTGGGAGGATAGCAGCGCAGGCTCGATACATTGGTGGACCATCGCAAGTCATTGTAAAGGCCAGATATGCATTCAATCACCTCCAAACGATGCTTAGTGATGCCGAATGCAGGGCGCATCACTCAGGGTTTGATCAGCGTCGAGAGCTGTGTCCTTTATCCTTTTATGAATCAGCACCTATAAGCAGAATTCTTCGGACTGAAAAGTACAGATGCCTTAGGAGAAAAAATGTAAAATACAGAAAATGTCTTAGCCCTAGCAATACTTCGTTTTTTAGTTAACAATTGCAGCTGTTATGATCACTTTAAACCCCCAGTTTTCTTCAATTCTGATACCATGAGAGATGACGAAGCTGTCACTTTTTTACTTGGATTCGTGTATGTAAACTACTCGTAGCGTAATTAAAAAAGGATTCAAAATGATCACCGCCACACATCATGGATATGCCATCTGTCTAATGAGTGTGCTAACGGTCGTGGATGGTTGCTGGAACAGTTTGTCCAACAGGTATGACTGTATCATTATAGGACCATTTCATCCATTTATACTCGTGCAAAGTCGACTGGTTCGCCCAGTTCTTACGTGCTTCGCCTCTATGCTTTAACATTGATTATGTTGCTATTTTGCTAGTGGGATAGCCTATTTCTCTTTTAAATCCCGAAAAGCCACGCCAGGTTGATTCCAAATCGTCACGACAGGTGGCGACTATTGATGATCACTGCGAATCGAAGGCAGATTCTCCACATTGTGACTAATTGTTGGCCATTATGTAGTAAGCATGTGTGTAATACTGCGGTTAGAGACGTCTTGTAGTGAAGCCATGACTGGCCGTAGCACGACGTCCCTTCACGGTCGGCAGATACCTTCGATCAAACAAGTAGAACGATGACGTGTCGGAGGTTCTTCATTGTGATCAACTGCGTTAGAAGGGTCCAGAATTTTATCATAGTAATGTATGTTGTTTTTATTCCAGCGCTGTCTCGAATGCGGTTGTTATTAGAGGCAGAGCAACTAATAGAACCCTCAAAATAACGCAGCTTTGAATAAAAATCATACTGGGAATACAGACCACAAAGATCTTCGTATTATCTGAAGCTCTATTACGACATTAAAACCTATTTGCTTCAATGCGATGAAACTCATGGACATGTAGTTCACGAATTTCTCTTTGTTGAACAATTTTGCCATCACTGTTCTTCCTGGAAAGCATTTTTCCGAATGGTGTGCTGCTGAAGAAAGGCCTTCGAGTCTTTGTTTTTAAACTTCTTCAAGTTCTAAAGCTGAAAAAAAATTTGTCCTTTCTCAACTGCCTTACTCAAATCGCAGGGGATGCGGTTTTCAACAAATTTTCTTGATTTGGTGACAATGCTTATCCCCTATTACCGACCGTATTTGTCAGCGGATACAATAAAGCCGCCGTGATTTTCTTCCCGTCCACGTTTTATTCAAAAATGTTGCGAATAACAGTACGTCGTCGACGGCCATGCAAATCTAATTTTTCATGGTACTTACGTCACAATGCAGTAAAAAAAATCCTTTGTTTTCCGTAGTAAAGTGTAAAATGGGATTCACAGCAAAGATCTCTCTAGCAACAGTTCAATTTAAAGCATCCACTCATCGAGCTTTTTCTAGTCTTTAAAATTTGGTTGAGGTGTTTCGAAACCGTACTTTACCTTACGCGTTGTTCTCCCGCAACCTGTTTTCGCCGCTCCTGGGTCTACCAGAGACGGAAGTCTTTACTTTTATTTGCTACCTATTCTAGTTATTCAGAAAATGAAAGTTGAGATCCTGTGATTTCGACTGCAGCTTCAACCCAACTGGATTCAATGCCGATATGTGTTAATCAGATCGTTTCCGTCGACAAAGGATTACTGATAACACTGACATAATAAATAACTAGCTGTGGTGTGGTGGAGAACGGGAAAGCAACCATAAAGGCTAATCGCTAGTTCTAGGCCCAACTGAGTTTGAGAGTTTTCCTCTTCTCTTAGGGTCCTTGTGGTTGTAGCTCTGTTCCAGTTAGTTCCACCACCAGATTGTCGATCACGTGCTGGTGACGGCTAATCGTTCCCTACATGCTTCACCTGCAGTACTCTCATTTCCCTCATGAGATTTTTGAAGTGTGTATTGTACTGCACACCTGCTAACTTTTCCGTAGACTAATGCCGCCTTCGTCGTTTTCTCTCTCAGCATTCGCGAGGTTGTTAAACATCATACGTTTACTTCCATACAATCACACACATAAAACACAATCGTAGCTGACGTTTCGGCAGAATCGCCTTCTTCAGAGCCTGGAAGGGTACACTAATACGCAACTCACTAGGTCAAACACTTCAACAGCACGAACAGAAAGATGAAAATCTGAGCGGTAATTACAAGACCTACGGCTTCTCGAAAAAACCCACCGTTTTTTTTCCACCTGTCAAGAACAGCCGCTTGGAGTCGCATATGGCTGACGACTGCAGCACCACCCGCCAACGATCGATGCGAAGGAAAGGCGCGAAATCACGCGTGATCTCGGGACATTCCTCCCTGCTATTCATTGTAGGATTACCAGTTCACCTCACGAACACCAAAATGTTCCTAGAACGTCTACGTGACGCGTCTCCTAATAACAAGTGCGTGATGGAGTCGTTCGACGTTACCGCGCTGTACACCAACGTATCGAATGACTCCGCAATACAAGCCATCTTCCAATTTCTTGTTGAACATGAAGGAAAAATAAAAATGCATGGCTTGTCCATCCAGCAGCTCATGGCTCTCTTAAAGGAGTGCCTAAACTGCTCGATCTTCAGATGGTCTGGGAAATACTACGCGCAAATAAGGGGCTGGAAATGGGACAGCGAATGGCACCAAGCCATGCCATTGTGTTTATGTCTAGAGTGAAAGCACCCGTTCTCGATCTCCAGTCGCTACTCTACTGCAGATATGCAGACGATTGTTTTGTCGTCTTATCTACACAGGAGGAGATGGACAAATGCTTTGAATTATTGAACGAGTAGTCAGAGTACATCAGGTTCACCCGGAAGAAACCGAAGGACGACTGGCTCCCGTTTCTAAACGTTCAAATAAACCTATCAAGTGGCGATTACATGACAAAGTGGTACCGAAAACCAAGTAACAAAAACAACTTCGTTCATTTCCTTTCCTCCCATTCTTCACAGAAAAAGAGGGCGATTGTGAGAAACATGTTTCGAACAGCCACCTCTGTGTGCACAAGTAGGAAACTAAAGGAAGAATCGCGCGTCTTGGCTCGGCAAATAGCCATGTCCAATGGCTACGAAATTGTAACTACCTCGCGATCGCTGAGAGAGAAAACGGCGAATTCATAATTCAATGCCGAGGTTAATAAAAAGTCGATCCTGGGTACTAATGCCGCGTTTTTATTGTGAATCGTTTCCCTTTTTGCTGCTCTGCGCCTATGGATGAACTTGAAGAGTTTGTCCTAATGTTTCCTTTTTATCATGACTGAAAAGTTTATATGGTAAAGCGTTCGGCATTGATCAATACCTAAGGGACACACAGAGCATTCAAATTCATCAAGATTGCAGGGTTCATTGAATGCATATCTGTTCTGCACAATGGCTTGCGGTGAGCTACCAATGCATCGAGGCAAGTCAGTGTTGCAATGCTCCCAGACAAGTCTGGAAACAATTTATCAACCCTGGAGGGGTGGAAGGCAAGGGTACTTCCAACCACTACGCTATACGCGCCACATTAATAATATTTACTATGTAGCTTAGGATAAAAAAGTCTACTCAACTTAAGAAACTGAAGTGAAATGTCCCCTTTCTTTAATGTGTCAAATGAGCACACAACGTTGAGACGCTATTTAAAAATAGTTTCAAAGTATGAAGCAGTAAAGCCGACACTATTTTTCATGCAATTAAATACCAACGGGTTAGCTGATATACTAATTATCCTTCTGTCTATGGCTGTTCATTCAGGACCGTATCGTATTCTGTGGGCTTCTGTGTACACAAACTATCCGGAATGGATCTCTCAAATGCTCATTGTGAACGCGCCGTCGTTTATAAGCCTCTTGTGGAAGGTAAGAAGGAGGATGATTTGCACAGATCTAAGCTCCTGCCGCTTAGGCAAAGCAGTGAAAAATTTAGCACTTTTGTTAGCGTCAAAACTGTTCACTAGAAATTTCGACCCTTTTCTATTGAAAGAGTTTCAACGGATATTCATGAATTTCCTGATTTACATTGTAAGCTTCACCGAAAAATTTCCAAATATTTCAATTTTGGATTATTTTATAGTCCACAAAGGTAAAATTTCGTTGCTGGATTAAGCTTAACTCATTGAGAACTGGTGAATCTCCCAATGGCGAAATTTTTACCCAGCTCAAATTACACCAATGATTACAATCTTAACCTTTCTATTTACTGCGTATTCTTTTTAATGGGAAGGTATGTTGCGAAATATAACTTCTATAATGCTGAGATATTTGCAAAACCCCGGACCGCAGGTGTCCAACAACGCGCTGTTGCCCTTTCCGGTGAGTAACGCGTTCACCACCACACCATGCGGGCAAATAAAAAGGTTAAGATTGTGATTATAACTGTAGCCTCAGTTTAACTGGGTTCAATGCCGATTTGTGCTCCCCAGATCAATCCCGCTGACGGGTGATTGCTGATGGCAGAGATCGATAGAACTAGATGAGAGACAGGCGAAACGAAGGACCCGCATGGTGTGGTGGTGAACGCGTTACTCACCGGAAAGGGCAATAGCGCGTTGTTGGACACCTGCGGTCCGGAGTTTTGCAAATGTCTCATCATTGTGCAAGGTGCACCAGTGATTGTTTTTTCTAATGCTGATTAGATCCTTAGAGTGGTTCTCATAGTCCGCCTATTTTTTACAGACTATTGCTCCGTTAATTCCGGAAAGAACTCGAAATAAAGTGAAAATCTGCAGAACTAACAGTGATTGGAAAAGTTTGGTGCAAAAGGTGATTTTGTTCGCTTTGTTCTTTCTGTTCGCAAATGTTCTTTATCTCTTGCTGTGTATTGACTTGTTTAATGATAGAACGCAAACTAAACAGGAAAGAATTCCAGTCCAGTTTTCCCCAGTTAGGTCACGTCGTGTTTGTTAGAAATTGCCGACTAAGTTCTGTCTTTGATAATGTAACCTTTTCAATCAATGCGGGAGCAATTTCGGTGACTTGAAAGAGGTTGTTCCTATACCATGATTGAATAAACTTTTACTACGTAAGCATGGGTTTTGACGAAATCACGAATACTGTGGAAGTCAATGTATCACTTGATTTTCATATCTCAGACTTTCTGGTCTGCAGAGGAGAGCGGGGTAACGCAGTGCATAGTGGAGCAGTCCATCACAAGCCAAGGGGCTAGTTCGTCTCACTCCCAATGCTTTCTTCCTACGAGGAAATCACTTGATTTTCATATCTCAGACTTTCTAGTCTGCAGAGGAGAGCGGGGTAACGCAGTGCATAGTGGAGATCCATCATCATCATCAAGGCTCCATCACAAGCCAAGGCGCTAGTTCGTCTCACTCCCAATGCTTTCTTCCTACGAGGAGTCTCCAGTCTACGAGGGGTTGCGTTAGCTTGGCTAATTTCAAGATTGTAAAAAAAAACTGCCTCTACCAGCATTCTGAAAACTTTACATCCGTAAAGAAGGCAAGAACCTCAAGAAGCAACCGAGACAATGAGCGAAGTGTTCGAAGACCTGTGTGGACGTTGAATGCAGGGAAAATGATTCGAATGTAAGTGGGGCTGGGATCGGAAGCAAATATGATGACAGGTCATGTAAAAAAAAATTAAAAAAAAACTCTTTGTAGACATTTTAGTGCGAACGGCAAGAAGCACAGTAGTTATCCTGCTCATAGCGCGGACTGGCAACCTGATCAGCGGTGGTTCTACTCTGCTCCTGGCTAAGTCTCTCATGCCTCTGGTATCAGAAGATTGGGACCAAACTTATCTGGACAAGCTGACTTCTTTTAGTTTATGAGAGAACATTCTAGCTCAGCTATCTCAGGATTGCAGGGAGGATTGCATCGACCAGCATTTAGTAGCACTCATGACAAATACCAAGAATAGGACTTATGGATAGTGCATAGGAGAAAGCCAATTGAGCGCGAGATGTGCTGTGATTCCCAAAATGTGAGGCATGTGATGTCTGGTTATGCAGCAATAAACGAAATAAATGCTAACAGCTACCAACCTAGAACTGCATTAAAATCTACCTTTGGGTACATTACCGAAGCTGAGAGCTAGAGCATTAAGGGTGCCCAACCTCTTCCGTCTCTAGCGATGAGTTCTGCAATTGCATGCGTTGGCCACCACTCACCTTTTGTTTCAGACGAAAGCCATTCACGACAATCTCGTACTTTATGGGATAAACTTTTACAATAAAGACATTTATTGCATATGCAATTAAGCATTTGGTGATATCTAATTGGTATTTACAGTATGCTAAGGCCGAAAACATCCCCGCATACTGGGGTGGCAAACTTGTCGATTCTAATGGCGATGGAATGTGTCGGTGCGCTAGTTTCTTAATTCGTAGGAATGAATTTTGTTTTCAAGTTCAAAAGACCATTTTCGGTATCGTAACCAATCAACATACCGTAACATGTTCATTGAATTCTAACAATCATCGTTGCATCATAGCTTCACTCGATTTTGGTGTTTCTGCTATCATCAGAGAACCAATTTAGCGATCGCCTGAGTATCCCATTCGATCCGATTCCTCAAGAGCTCTATTGGACCCCAAATAAGAATGCACCAAATCTCGACGAGCTCAGCTGTGCTGTCATCCCAGCGGGAAAAATGAAGATCGTCACTTTCGTTGTCTCCGACCACGTGCCCACCTATATAGTTATCAACAGGTATTTTGACATCGTTCTTTTATTAAATTTCTTAGCGTTCTATTTCAGGTAAGATCCATGACGCTCTCGACTTCCGCCGATAAAAATTGATGCAGTATTAATCGCAGATTTTGTTAAAATGATTGTGTTGGACGGTAACATTCATTTGTTCTAAGATCATCTAGGAGAATGGGAGACACATTGCTATACTTTTTTATGACTGAACAATGTTGACTTCCTTAGCGTTACACTGCTGAAAAATGCTAATATTCGGCGGCAGTATGGATTCTTAAAACTTTATCAACATAGAGAAATGTCGACTAATTGGCGAAAATGATAAGGTGTCATGATGAATAATGTAATCGGTGTTGATCAGTCTTGAAGGAAGGCGTCAGCAATTCACCGGAGTTTAACGATGAATCAAATCAGTTACCTTATATTCCCAAGCAAACCTAATAACAAATAACAATTACTGGAGTGATGAAAGGTTTTGCAAGCTCGGGGCGCGAGATCTAATCAACGACCATGTGCAACATGTAGCAGCCATAAACACCACGCTACCTGAATCCTATGGTGTTACATGGAAAGGAAACTCCACATTGACAAATTTATCTAAAATGTATTTTGCATTCTTAAAACGGTGACATCCCCGTGCCTTGTTTCGAAACTTCAAACTTGGGCAATTAGGCCTTTACATACAACAATATTCGTACAACAATGATGAGACGGCAAAGTGAAGAATGCAACTATAGAAAATGCTAACAATAACGTAACCAGTAAGGAAAGATGTTGTAATGAGCAAGACGGAACACTGGCAATGACAAAATGTGCTCTACAACAGTGGTTGAGTAAAATGAGAAAAAAGGATATAATATAATGGTTATGAAGAACATGGTCTGGTGGAAGCGAGACAATATATTGGTATGGGTCCATAAATCAATAGTGGACCTTATAGGTGGTTTATGAATGGACGGAACATACGACATTGTCGAAGCCTTACATCGTTGAGGATCACAAAGTAATATAATGTGCAGCCATCGAGAAAAAGAGGCTACAGGGATACCATCCTGATGTATGTTTTGTTCTCATTTCATTCTTTGCACGGGTGGCGTAAGGTAAGTATATTACAAAATCGATACATAGTGATTGTAGAGAACTTAGGACATGCAGATGACATCAGTCAGAGGGGCATTGTACAAAAAGCATAAGAGACGTATGACAAAAGGGTAAAGGATAAAGCTCTCGGCGCTGATCAATCCCTGATGGATACGCCATGTAGTTGACTTCATTCAACATTGTTTGGCGGTGATTGAATGCATATCTAGCTTTTACAATGACTCGCGGTGGCCTACCGTGGTATTGAGCCGATTTTCCGACCCTGGAGGGATGGAAAGCTTGGTGGACCATGGGCGTGCGTGGTGCAGGGCTCCTCCGACCACTATGCCACACGCGCCCGAGACGTATGATAGAATCAAAGAGTGAAGAAAGTTATCTACATGATAAAGAACAGTCTCCTAAGTGTTCATACGCGTCATTGTTCACCAAAAGGCTCGAAAGTGGTTCGAGATACTCTGTGAGTGTGGAATTTTTCCGGACGATCACGTTTCCAGCTACGATGAATTGTTGATTTGTTTCAGATTCTGCGATCGGACATACGGTATGGGCATTTGGTACAGTGCGGATTTAACTGCAGTCGACCACGCTATAGATAAGCTTAACGGTGTGTTTTATCTTCACTAGTCGCACAACGCTTCATTATTACTTACGTATGTTGTTATTTCTTTACTGCAGGTATTGTGCATCGTTTTTATTGGCGCGGATCTTTTGTGCTATAGCTGCTATGATTATTACTGCTGTTGAAAAATTTCCAAAATCTTTGACAAACGGACGACTACAGTCAAAAAGAAACATTAGGACAAAAGTTCTTTAGTGACGTTAACAAAATGTTAACCTCTATTGCGTCGGAAAAACCTGCTCTGATGTTAACAGTCAACTTCGCAGATGATTGAATGCTTTGCATATTAACTGAAGTGCGAAGCCGAACGCAACATGTAGTTTGTTGGATCGAAATTTTCCTGTGCATTCAAATTTCTTTAGACTGGTTCCCGGACTTTGACTATCCTGGAATGCCAACCGTCGACTACTTGCGAATCAAAACCCTCGGGGAAGGTGTGTACAAGGTGAAATTCGGTAACGAACAAGTTAGTTTTATGATTCTGCACCTTTATTAAACTGGTGGTATCTACTTTTTAACAGTCTAATCATTATTTTAGGCTTGGATTCGGTCGCTGAATATCTACTATAGGATTCAATTCGAAAAAGAGAATGGCGAGAGAGCCGAATTCAAGGAGTTAGAGTAAATTTTAGACGCAAATGCAAGTGAACCGCCCATCAACGAGAGTTCATGGGATTTCTTTTGCACTGGATGGAACTCGCCACTAAAGTTCTTCGAGTTATTCATACTTTTTTGTTTTCCCGGGTATCTTTCAAACACCAAATACCAAATTGTATCAGTTTTCTTCCTGAAGTATGAAATTTTTTCAATACGCGAACATTTCGCAGATTTTTCGAATGCATTGGCCAGTGTCTTCACGTAAGTTGTGCATTTTGTCCATCACATCGTCGTAGGTACAGCTTTCTTTACTACTTGACTTCCCTTGATTTGTTCTTCACTTCCTGACTTTCATCAGCATTCTGCTTGGCTACTCAATTTAGACCAACTGTGATTTACTTTGCATGGTACTGAAATGGTTTTATGACTGGGTTCACTCCGTTTCAATTTTCCATTAGTAACTTAAATCTCATTAGTGATTGGATTATCCATCTTAGCTCTATAAAGAAAGCGTCTACCACCATGCAATCCAGAATAATCGACTTTTTTCCCCAAATGAAAACCCCATTCGAGCTTTTCTGCAATAAAATCTTTTACCTTTTATTCTAAGGTCTTAGCATAGCTTCATTTATGAGGTTCATTTCATCAGGCAAGCGTAAGTTACTTTCTTATATTTAGATAATTTCACATTATTGAATAGTACTTAAACCTGGAATGGGAATCGTAAGAGTCTGAAAACACTAATCTTTTTAGTTGTTAGTTAGTTGTTACTTACATGCAAGCGAGAAGTACAAATACTCCTTTCTATGAAATTTCGCTGGTTTAAAGTGAAAGAACTACCATTCACCGAGCATGTGTAGCCTTCGTCCCATTCTAAATATATTTCTATTTTGAACGGAATTAGAAAACAGCTGAGAGGTGGGCAAAACGAAAGACTCGCATAGTGTAGTGGTGAGCGCGTTAGTCCCCGGAAAGGGTAGTAGCGCTTTCGTTCCCCACCGCAGACACCTGCGGTCCGGAGATTTGGAAATATTCAGCATCGTTACGATTGGATGTGGAAAGGTTCACAGTGTCTCTAGTGGTATTAAATTTTATATGCAGTCACAGCTTCATATTAATCTACCAAGAACAACCCTTGCTATCTACTTTCTTTTCGGCCAATAACCACGATTTTTTTCAGCTTCGGAAAATACCGTTCAAATTTTCCATTGAAAAGATTTGGCAGAGATATGAAAGTCCGATCAAAGAAGAAACAGTAGGCTTACATGCATTTTATGACCGATAGGTGTTTCTTGATGAAGCAGGGAAATAATGGTGCCTACTTTCGCCGGCAAATTGCTTTGTTCCCCATCTCTACATTTTCTGGAAAGTAAATAGCGTCTCTGAGATTCACACTGGAAAGAGCAAGTCCAATAAGAGTTATTCGTATCATTCTTGTGGGATGTGTGTAATTAGTTGGAGGACCCTTGGAATATACGCAAGGTTGGCTAAAAACTGAAATCTGGCAGAGAGAAATGCAAAGCAAGGGCCTCGATTGGTACAGTGGATAACACATGAGCCCCTGGAAAGGGTAATAGCGGGTTCGAAGAGCACCTAAAGTTCCGAGTTTTGCTCATATCCCAGCATACTTGGGGTTATACCACAGGCTTGTTGGCTCGTTCTCTTGCCCGAAATTCAGCGTATTTCATCCTACCGTAGTTCGACTAATGAGTACCAAATTTCTCTGTGTGGATAAGTAGCACTGACTGTATACATCGGTATGCCACTGAAAGCCAGTGTATAGGCTAGATATGTATATATATAAAACATGTAGAACTAAAACATTCGAAAATTTGATTGATGGCCAAATTTAGAGGTGTTTTTAAAAATTTCAATGAGTGAGCGGAAGCTGTGAATATAAACGACATATTGGTGGTCTCATTGGTTCAGTTGCTTTTAAGTTTGAAATATGAGCTTCGACGCAAAAAGGAAGAAGCATTTGTAGCGAATTCCACGAAATCAAAAATTCAGCGTGGTAAAACAGCAGAACTTCTATCCTGTAAATAAACATTTTAGATTCCCATAGCTTCTATTCAAATTAATTTAATCGACTAGCAGCTGAAATCTGAAGCTGAAGGCGGACAACGCTTTCGCGTCCTCTATGACTCCTACAGAGCTCACGTTGTTGGACATGTTAAAGCAGAGAGAAATGCAAAGCAAGGGCCTCGATTGGTACAGTGGATAACACATGAGCCCCTGGAAAGGGTAATAGCGGGTTCGAAGAGCACCTAAAGTTCCGAGTTTTGCTCATATCCCAGCATACTTGGGGTTATACCACAGGCTTGTTGGCTCGTTCTCTTGCCCGAAATTCAGCGTATTTCATCCTACCGTAGTTCGACTAATGAGTACCAAATTTCTCTGTGTGGATAAGTAGCACTGACTGTATACATCGGTATGCCACTGAAAGCCAGTGTATAGGCTAGAATGCATTTATTGACCATCGACTCGGATCATCGGCTCTGATGAAGACGAAGACGTCGAAACGTTAGCCGATAATAAATGTTATTATCAACCTCGTGTAAGTTCATCAAACAAAGAATACGTATTGATTAAGCACACCGAGGTTCAAGGAAAGTCGGTTTCGAAGTAGAATGCATTTAGTCACTTCTGTATGACTGTGTGAATGAATTGCACTGTGCATCTCCCAGAGATTGATAAACGCTGAATGCTTTATCGTTTCTCCTTTCGTCATTCATATGATCGACTTACAGCGTTTCAAAGTCTTCCGGTCGAATCACATGAAATTATAGTGACAAATACCAGATTTATCGCAGTCGCGCTCTGTGATGTAACCGCCCGCTATGCGCCGTTTATGGGACCGATTAAAATGGTCTCAAAAAACATCAAAATCTCTAGTGTATAAATGTCTGTTGAATTCTCCCCATAAAATCGATCAGCTAACTTCTAGCACAGTAGCCTGTCAACAGTAGAAAATTCTGTTTGTGAGCTGATCCTAAGAAAGCAGATGTACGCGAGGAGTTCACATCAAATTCAACGGCGAGTTCGTAACAGCGGCATAAAGATAGCGCCGTTGCTTGGGACCACGTAAACCAGTTATTTTTGTCTTATATTTCAGTTAATTTGTTTTCCACGTAACGTTCACATATTTGGAAACGAGTTTCCTGCGAGGAATGAATTAAGATTCGGACAAGGAAGTTCATAAAAACACGGCGAAACGTTTTGCGTTGACGTGATTCTTAGAAGGAACAGCCGTTCAGCAGTGGGTATTCTGTGTGATATGCCATGTTTTGCATCCTCCATTTTAGATCATAATTGTCATTATTTATTTCTTTATTTGGCACGATATTTATTTCCCACATTGTGCGAATCACAGCACCTCTCTGGTTGGACTCATGGCCACTCATTTGTTGTCCACCGATGTCTTCAGATTTACATGTGGATCCCATTGCCGCTTTAACATTTTGTCTCCCTCATAAATATCGTCGAATGCTGCTTTAGTGCACTCTGCTGGGATCCTGGGATATAGTTGTAGAAAACCTTTAAAAATATTTCCCACAAAAAATTATAGCCTGCTCTTGCAGATCGAAGGGAACAATTTCCAGGCAAGTTAGGCACCAATTTTCCGACAGTGAAAGAATGGGTGGCTTGGTCGGCAAGGAGTAGGTTCGAACGAGAGACCTTGCGTTTATTATTGAATATCATCATTAGAAGACGGAAATTGCTCATGATTTATTTACCAGACATTGGTGATCAATGGAATGCAAAATATTGGAATAAAACTTAAAACAAGTAAGTTTAATTATTTCGCAACGAAAATGATTTTTCAACAGCTGACGGTAATCTCCTGATTACTGGAGAATTTAAGAAGTTCGCAACTCTACATATTTAGAGAAGCTACTTTGTTCTGCCATCCTAACGGCATACATACGTCCTACCGCATATATACTCCCAACGGTTTACCGCCTCATCGTGGCAGGGTGGTGTTCCTGGGTGTCAGGATGCGATGTACAGCGGAGATTCATCTCCCAACAGGGTCTACCAAGCAGATGAGAAAGAGTCCGACGTTTTCATTAGGGAACGCAGCTAAGAGTAAGCCAATACCTGGTTCCACCACCGTCCTGGTATCAAACTAGCTGCATGGTGGCAAATTTCCCCTCTGATACACAAGGGTGACGACCTGGGGCAGACTTTGGCTAGGCTGACCTTGGGACTCTAGGGAACCACAGTAACTAAAACATCAAAACTCTAAGAAAAAAAATGAAAGTTT
>MQTX01000042.1:266324-292891 GCA_009735665.1 Angiostrongylus cantonensis | reverse complement strand
TCAAATTAATTTAATCGACTAGCAGCTGAAATCTGAAGCTGAAGGCGGACAACGCTTTCGCGTCCTCTATGACTCCTACAGAGCTCACGTTGTTGGACATGTTAAACGCATTTGGATAGCAATTTCGTTAATATTTGCATTTGCATTTTTTTCGCATTTGCTAGCCATCTCAAAATTTTCAATCTGACCTCTATGCCGGGTAAAAAGCTGTTATCTGGAAAACTACAAGGTTTGGTAAGTCTTTTACATCAGGCATAAACTCATGCGACAAAATACAATGACTAGCTCAATTGTCGTTCATAAAAGTGTAAAATTTATAGGAAGAAAACAGTTCATAAGGAACACATGTTAACATTCTGTATAAATTTGTTTTATTCACTAATCGAAGAACAAAATAACATCATTAGAAGACATTCAACCGGTTCAGCAACCATCCCGGTGGTCAAACAGCCACCTCAAAATATCAGAAAAAAATAGCGATAAGGGGAAGGACGGGGCAGATAAGCGACGATTTATAGATCTTCGAAAAAACTAAACACCAAAGAGGGTTTCTTAAAACATATTCACATCGTCATTACAACAGAACGCAGTTGCCGAAATGATCCGACCTGCTTGAAACCAAAAAATCGAAAATAAGAAAAATAGAAATTTTTTCTGGAATCAGAAAGTTCATTCGGTTTCGAGCAAGCTTTGAGCTATTCTGGGTAAAGGTGAAATGTTCCTACCGATGTCGCCGCTTAGGACATTGCAGGCACTGATGACGTGACCTTTATACAGAGATTTCACTTTAGCTGCTTTCGCGTAGTAAATTTAATTGCCAACTTATTAATAAAAAGAAGTGCTTTTCAGCTTCCTTATCTGGCTAAAGAATCAATATGATAAATGAATTCAGCCGCCGCAGATGAAACGTATTGGTCACAGTGGAGGGAAGTGACAGATAGATGACAGAATGAGGTTTGGCAAAAATAGGAAGCTTTTAGTAGGTTAAATAGCCCTCTACTATCTGGAATACTTTTTTGATGATACGGATTTTCGTGAAACTGACACCATACATCACCCCCACCAAAAGTACATCCCATAGAACTCACTCAGTTACATCGGCGATTCCCAAATCCCTCTTTTGCGCAATGCTACCGTAGTCTGCACTCGCTCATGCTTCGTGAGATATGGGCATGATCAGCAAGCGGGCTGAAGAGCCAGTCAGTTCCGCCGCCGAAAGACGATCACGTCGTCGGCGCCGTTGAGGGCGGAAGCGGCGTGGTGCCGGCGCTGCTTGTCGCCGCCTCGGCCAACCGGTTGTCGACACACGGCGAGACAGCTCGACTCCATCGTCACCATCCGTCGCGTCAAGTCGTCCGCCACTCCGGACGCCTGAAAGTGGGCGTTCGTCACTCATTCGGTCAGCTCTTGTAGATTGGCATTTGTCATGTGCTTTTTTGCCATTAGAAAACAGACTGAAATCTTTCCATTAACATGCCACTTACAGAACGGATAGAACCGTTTAAAAACGACCTCTTTTCTTATCATAAAGCAGAGAAGTTTTTTCAAGCATAAAATAAACAGGGTTGATGCCGCTGCCATTAGATGAGAGAAAACCAGGGAATCACTATAAACATCAAAATACTTGTGGATAACATGGCATAGTATTCAAACCCCTCCCAACGGTTTACGACCTCATCGTAACTGGGTGTTCCTGGGTGTCGGGCTGCAATGTAAAGCGGGGATTAATCCCTTCAGCAGGGTCACTCAAGCTGAGGAGTCCGGCTTTTACATCGGGAAGCCAAGGCAAGGGTAAATCAATTTCAGCATCGACCACTGTCCTGGTATTGAACTAGTCGAATGGTGGAAAATCTCCCTCGGATCCAAAAGGGGGCTGCAACTACCTGTGGTGATGACGACCTGGGGCAGACTTTGTCCAGGATGAACTCGGGATTCGAGGAAACCACAATGGCTAAACCAGCAAGTCTCAAAAAAAAAATTAGAGATTATGCTTGGGCACACACAACTAATTAGGACGGGCCATTCAAGTACTTAAGTATTATTCAAACCAAAATGTTATGACCGATTTGAAAATAACGAGTGACTATACAGAGGTACAGAAGTACGGAATATTTCAGTTACTAAAGATGTTAAAGAAAAGAATCAATCGACTTCACGCTTAAGAAGACAACTGATCTACATTTTTTAGCAGTGATTTTTCCCAATAAGATGCTAAAGAATTACAGTTTCGTAGCACTGGCAGAATGTAGTATGCGACTATAGTCACCTTTTCCTTAATGTGTTGAGCAGTGGCATAACTTTGATTCGAAACAGAACGAAACAACTGAGAAGCAGACCAAAGGTGCCCGTAGTCAACTGAGAAACGTAAGCGTTTAGCCCAAGCGTTTCAGACAACTATACTTTATCAGCCTCACCTAGAACCTCAAATTTTCCCAAAAATATCGGAAACTTACATGATCGACGTTTTTCTTTAATTGTTTCACTTGCATAGTCAAATGTTCCATGACGTCGTACACATATTCTGTAGCGTTTCTTGTCTGGGTAAAGTTGCTAGAGTGATTTGGGATACTCTCCCTCCAAAGATCGAGTTCCAAAAGCATTTTCTCTAGGCTCGACTCTAACGTATCCATACGATTGACTAACGTAGTGATGGCTGCAAGGTCAAGCAATTTGCACATTTCTTCCTATATCATACCTGTGTTAGCTCAATCTTACAAGAAATTTTCACATGTTTAAAAAGCACACCGATCAATTGTGCTTCCAGTGGCTAGCAAATGATAAAATGATAAAGAGCTAGGTAAGGTAAGTAGGTAAAACACACGTTAACTGTGAGCAACGTTTGGTCGAAGCACCTAAAATTTAAGAGGCTCACTGGAAACGCCGCTGGAAAGCTCACTGCATCGTTTTGTGAGGATGTAGATGTTCATGGCGATATAGATGACCGAGAGCGAGAGCATGCACAAGAAAAACCAATGCCAGAAGCGGATGTCAAGGGAAAAACGCTGTGTTGTCCTGAAAGCTTGCGTCACGATAACTGCTCACATAAATCACATCCATATGTTTCATTAAGTGCGTTTTCGTCCCTTCACCACCTGTCAGCAATAAGATTAACAATACTGGAGATAGAAAGGTGCTAGTATGACAGAATGGCCGTAGAATGTAGGTTATATTACGCTATTGAATAAAGTCAATCATGATGTGGCCCGCGGGATGAGCTCTACAAAAAGCAAGAGAACCTGGACAAACTTTTGAAAGTATCGCCTTCGTGCCGGCCTTTGCTCGCAGCCATCATCGTCCGAATCGTCATACTGAGCTAAAAGCTCCGGAGGCATCCTTAGCGAAGTGCACGAAACCACCATCTTCGTTTAAAAGCACATTGCAAGTCTATTTCTTTCCATTTGAACAAAAATATCACGGCAGATCAAAAGACGTACAAATAGTTCGAGTAGCAATAAAAGGACGTCTTTTCTTCTTCAAGATATGAGTCAAATAATAAAAAAGTAGCTAGAAAAATTCCAAATAAAATTTGAAGAACGAGCCTTCTCTTCACAATAGCAAATGCTTTGAAGAAGACTCTAACAATATTAGTGCGCAGTAGAGAATACTAAAAAAAAAAGTGCGCAGAATAATATGAACGAGCAACCTTATCACCGGCGCTCCCATTAGGTAGAGTCCTAATGTAGAAGCTCAGAATCAATGCGCAGTCGCTTAAGAAAACTGAAAGAGTGAGGGACCAGATAAAAAAGGGTGAATCGCTTGAAAGCAGGCACATTATGATAGAAATGATGGAGACTTTTTTAGAGCTCAATGTAGCCCAGTAATAGTGAACAGCTAATCGCAGACAATGAAGCTGCAATAGCCCGCGCCTTGTGCTCTGAAACAATAGAAAAGAGCTTTTGAGTAATAAATAATTCAAATGCCACAAAAAAAGATAGCGCGAAATAATATGAAAGAGAAAATCTAACGAAAAGAATACCAAAAAGGAAGTACTTGGTTTTAAAAATATTAATAAAGTGAGCAGAATTGATTGTGATGAAAGAAACGGCGAGTTCTGTGGCTTACGCTTTACGAGCATTCTATGCTAACATGGGATGCATCTCGGGATATCTCAAGAGCCCAATTTAGCAAATAAATCGAGACTGGTAGCAGTCGGAAAAGAGAAAAACACTGCCACCGAGTTCTCGTTGGTCAGAGCTCTTTCCATTTTGATCATTTACTCTTAACCCTTCTCAAAGTGTCGTTGCTATCATTCTTTCAAACGGAAAAACAAGTGAAGTCAAAGAGCTACGAGCACATCCACTTCACTAATGAATTAAACGATCACGTCACTAGTGCAGCCAATCGACTAATTACTAAGTAACTCGAACGAGCACCAGTAAAATTTCCAATCGTATCCACCGCATGTAGCAGTAGGGTCTACTCAGTGAGTTGCTTTCACTCATTCAAGATACGGTAAGCAAAACATTCTTTGAGCCACGCTCTTCATTCTTAGAATTTTTAGGAATAGAGTTGTCGTAGCATTCTTTCTGGGCTCGAGCGAGCTAGAAATTGGTGAGGAAAGGTTAGAGTTCTAAATTTAACTGAGCTTCACTATAAAGATTCTAATAACTTGACCCAGATGACAGAAAGAGGACGAAGATGGAGGAAGATAGAACATTAGTTAGTACAAGAAATAAATGAGGAAAAGTAGAATAATGAAAGGGTTACTATTGAAGAGCCTGAAAACACAAAAAAGTTTACAATTGGAATAGTGAAGTCACGAAGTGAACTTTCCCAATCTGTCGAGAATTCAACCTGCAAACTATGCAGCCATGGTCTGCAGTTGTAACGTGTGAGAGTAACGAATAGACGAATACAAACACTACTTTGACTGGTCGATGATTAGTAGTATTACAAGGAATGCGAGTATGCTGCAGTGGCTCGTTATGCTGGAAAAGAAACGCGGTTGCTGAGATGTTTCCAAAACTTCGGACCGCTGCTGTCTGCAGTGGGGACCGAACACGCTATTACCCCTTCCGGCGGCTAACGCGTTCACCACCACACCATGCGAGTTCTTCGTTTCATCTTTCTCTCAGTCAGAGAAACAGAGTTGTTCTAGGCTTCCTTCTGGTTCCCTCTCGAGGAACGGTTGGTCATAGCTCGTTGTTTACAGCGGCAATTTTCGTAACACATAAAACATCCAGGAAATGTCCACAGTTGGTAGGGTCACACAGCTGCACAAGGCTTTTCACCTTCCCCATCAATTTTATATTTGCTAGTAGTTAATATAGCTTAACGAACATATTTGAAGAACCGGAGACGCAGACATAAGTAATTGACGCTCAAAATCGAAAAACTGAACAGATTTAGAACATTTCGCCAAGAAAGTCGATTAGTGGAATACTTCTATGGACGGGACTACGTGCAGTGTCACTGAAATAAACGAAAGAGCAACACTGCGAAAAGAGCCAACCAACGATACCATCAGAAGAATGGAAACAATCTCATTAGAGCCAAAGACAATTATACACATTCCAGTGGAACGGCACGCGTCGAACGACGAAGCAGCCGCATTTCTAGGAAGGATGCTTGTATTGGTGAGCAAACAGCACATTTGCTTTACTTTCCACGTAAAGAAATTTTAAAGCGATGGCAATCTGCTATAAAAATATGGCAGAGATTTATTTATACATCCTACTGCATTCTACTCTGTATTTCTAATTGAACACACTAAGCACTGGCGAAACCTGCAACTACTCAGTTTATGAGAGATTAATGCATCACTCAGGAAAAATCCCTCTTTTTGCCAACTCGATCCTCTTTTTAGTCTCATAAGTAATATTTGGAAGCATGGTACATTTCAGGTTTCCTCCAAGGTTATTTTAAGGACTATGTTTATAAAGGAAAGCAGCTAGGAAACGATACGACTTACATTAACCCCGAATAGTAACGCGTAGAGTCCGATGATTTTTCGATAACTACAGCACCCAAGGAGTTGAAAACATAATAGAGGTAAAGAGCAGACTTTCTCTCATCATTCCAGGAGTAACTATAAGTTTTCAGAAGCACTACTTAATTATAAGGTTGTCAAAAATTTGGAAGAAAAATTCAAGACTCCCAAGAAATCTCTGGAACTCCTGGGAAATTGTAGACGAAAAACAAAAAGGTCATCAATATGCGACTATAATCAGCTGTTCTAACCTTCCTCATTGGAAGTCATGTAACAAAGCGGCTCTGAAGAAGGCGATACTGCCGAAACGTCAGCTACTGTTTTATTGTATTTTAGACGAAATTTAAATTCTTAGAAACCCTAGCGCAAGCTCAACATCCACAACCACCGATGATGAAGTCGTTATCTTGTTCTTATGAGCTCCTTCAGTACTTTTGTACTCGAAGTGCGTTTCGACGCGGGGTTCACAAAACCGAAAATCCATCATAAGATCTCACGTAGTAGATTTGAACAACATATGTCTGAGCGGCAAACAACTGCTAATCTTAAAGGATTTCACATAAATTAATGAAGTTCACCATAAGCTGAGGTGCGTCGGTCGAATGTAAAAGCAACGGCTGTTTCAATCGTGAGAGTAGAAATCGATTCACATTGGACTATGCGAACTCTCGTTGTTAGTAATACAAACGCCTGCAACTGAACCTTAAATTTCATCGCAAACATTGGTCACGCATGGGGTGAAGTCACCGTGCACAAGTCCGCCATTTATTGCCGCATCTCCCGCTTTTTTCTCTAGCCGGGCGGGAATCCCGATGCGATTGAGCACTAATTGGCGCCACAATCAGCTGTGACCACTCCATTGTGGAGAAACACTTGCGATCGCTTGGCCATCATGCAAATTGTTGATGACACCCCTGGCTCCAGCAGTAGCACTTTAGACATCCTCGATGGACATATTTCACCAGTGACTATTGGTTGACAGAGCTAAAGTGAACCGATCGAGTGTCAGCCAATGAGCCGTTGCATCACTCGCTTCTGCTGCACCCACAAAACAGTTCCTGAAATGCAAGGCGATAGAAGTGATACCCAAGTGTTTTACCATTGCGACACGAATGGCGTCACTCGGTTATCGCTGGAAAAACAATAGTTTTATCAAGTCATACGGATTCCGCACAGCCGTAAGGTTAAGGTGGACTCTACTGAGAGTTGTCGTACAACGATCACCACGATGTGAAATTGTAGGCAACCTTCTTAGAATAACTCAAAAAACCGACTTTCTTTAAACCTCGGCATACATAGTTGATAAAAGGATAAAGGATAAAGCTCTCGGCGTTGATCAATCCCTGAGGAATGCGCCATGCATTCGACTTCATTAAGTATCGTTGGAGGTGATTGAATGCATATCTGGCCTTTACAATGACTCGCGGTGGCCGGCCGATGTATCGAGCCAGTGCTGTTATCCTCCTAGAAAAGTCTGGTACCAATTTGCCGACCCCGGAGGGATGGAAGGCTTGGTGGGCCATGGGAGCATTTCACGTGCGCGCCGCAGTGGCGCCTCCAACCACTGTGCCGCACGTGCCCATTAGATAGTTGATATATTTATTTATATGATTTTATAAACTGATCTTCTTTAGCTGATGCGAGGTTGATAAGTCTTCATTTTCGTCGTTCTTGCTGTTGCTGTTGTTGTTGTTGCTGTTATTCTTGTTGGTCAATGGGTGACGTTTCGGCGATTTCGCTTTCCTTAGAGCCGTGATGTCACGAGTAGGACAGCCATCGACCAACAACAACAACAACGACAACAATAACAATAACAACAACAACAACAACAACAACAACAACAACAACAACAACAACAACAACAACAACAACGACAACAACAACGAAGATCTATACCAACTTTTTAGAGCAGTAGTTGCCGATGTGAAAAAAAATGACCAAGACAATTTGAGTCTTCGCGTTGTCCACCATGACGGTCGACCATACGTGGACTCGATGCGTCGTTAGAAGCCCTAGAGAGTGAGTTGAAAAAAGACTTTTCATGGCACAAAACCGAAAATCCATCATAAGATCTCACGTAGTAGATTTGAACAACATATGTCTGAGCGGCAAACAACTGCTAATCTTAAAGGATTTCACATAAATTAATGAAGTTCACCATAAGCTGAGGTGCGTCGGTCGAATGTAAAAGCAACGGCTGTTTCAATCGTGAGAGTAGAAATCGATTCACATTGGACTATGCGAACTCTCGTTGTTAGTAATACAAACGCCTGCAACTGAACCTTAAATTTCATCGCAAACATTGGTCACGCATGGGGTGAAGTCACCGTGCACAAGTCCGCCATTTATTGCCGCATCTCCCGCTTTTTTCTCTAGCCGGGCGGGAATCCCGATGCGATTGAGCACTAATTGGCGCCACAATCAGCTGTGACCACTCCATTGTGGAGAAACACTTGCGATCGCTTGGCCATCATGCAAATTGTTGATGACACCCCTGGCTCCAGCAGTAGCACTTTAGACATCCTCGATGGACATATTTCACCAGTGACTATTGGTTGACAGAGCTAAAGTGAACCGATCGAGTGTCAGCCAATGAGCCGTTGCATCACTCGCTTCTGCTGCACCCACAAAACAGTTCCTGAAATGCAAGGCGATAGAAGTGATACCCAAGTGTTTTACCATTGCGACACGAATGGCGTCACTCGGTTATCGCTGGAAAAACAATAGTTTTATCAAGTCATACGGATTCCGCACAGCCGTAAGGTTAAGGTGGACTCTACTGAGAGTTGTCGTACAACGATCACCACGATGTGAAATTGTAGGCAACCTTCTTAGAATAACTCAAAAAACCGACTTTCTTTAAACCTCGGCATACATAGTTGATAAAAGGATAAAGGATAAAGCTCTCGGCGTTGATCAATCCCTGAGGAATGCGCCATGCATTCGACTTCATTAAGTATCGTTGGAGGTGATTGAATGCATATCTGGCCTTTACAATGACTCGCGGTGGCCGGCCGATGTATCGAGCCAGTGCTGTTATCCTCCTAGAAAAGTCTGGTACCAATTTGCCGACCCCGGAGGGATGGAAGGCTTGGTGGGCCATGGGAGCATTTCACGTGCGCGCCGCAGTGGCGCCTCCAACCACTGTGCCGCACGTGCCCATTAGATAGTTGATATATTTATTTATATGATTTTATAAACTGATCTTCTTTAGCTGATGCGAGGTTGATAAGTCTTCATTTTCGTCGTTCTTGCTGTTGCTGTTGTTGTTGTTGCTGTTATTCTTGTTGGTCAATGGGTGACGTTTCGGCGATTTCGCTTTCCTTAGAGCCGTGATGTCACGAGTAGGACAGCCATCGACCAACAACAACAACAACGACAACAATAACAATAACAACAACAACAACAACAACAACAACAACAACAACAACAACAACAACAACAACAACAACGACAACAACAACGAAGATCTATACCAACTTTTTAGAGCAGTAGTTGCCGATGTGAAAAAAAATGACCAAGACAATTTGAGTCTTCGCGTTGTCCACCATGACGGTCGACCATACGTGGACTCGATGCGTCGTTAGAAGCCCTAGAGAGTGAGTTGAAAAAAGACTTTTCATGGCGCATAAACCACGACTTTTGGTCTTTCCCATGCTACGAAATTCTCCCTTAGGTTAGGAATTCGTCGATCTCGATTACCGCAAATCGAGGCTCCATCAATCCTCCGGCTCGCAAATGCACCACTTCTTAGGAAAGGCATGCAGTCTCTGCATGGGACTTAGGAGCAATTAAAATAAATCAGAAACTGAAAGCCTTGCATCAATTTCTAGTTAGGTGAAATATATGTGTTTCACGAAGCCCTAATAACGGGATTCATTTTCACCCAGCGGAATAGGGCTTTCAGAAAAATAAGCTCACTGAATTGGAAAACTAACGAATAATCGAGGTCGTCTCGGAGAATGTTACACAATTAACACATAACGCCAGATGCTAGTTTTTCGACAACTGACGGAATTCCACCAACCACAATGGTATTTAAAGAGTTGGAAATTTGACAGATTTTAAGGAAAAAAAGACTTTTCTACAGCATTTCTAACAAAGAGCCAACCAACGATACCATCAGAAGAATGGAAACAATCTCATTAGAGCCAAAGACAATTATACACATTCCAGTGGAACGGCACGCGTCGAACGACGAAGCAGCCGCATTTCTAGGAAGGATGCTTGTATTGGTGAGCAAACAGCACATTTGCTTTACTTTCCACGTAAAGAAATTTTAAAGCGATGGCAATCTGCTATAAAAATATGGCAGAGATTTATTTATACATCCTACTGCATTCTACTCTGTATTTCTAATTGAACACACTAAGCACTGGCGAAACCTGCAACTACTCAGTTTATGAGAGATTAATGCATCACTCAGGAAAAATCCCTCTTTTTGCCAACTCGATCCTCTTTTTAGTCTCATAAGTAATATTTGGAAGCATGGTACATTTCAGGTTTCCTCCAAGGTTATTTTAAGGACTATGTTTATAAAGGAAAGCAGCTAGGAAACGATACGACTTACATTAACCCCGAATAGTAACGCGTAGAGTCCGATGATTTTTCGATAACTACAGCACCCAAGGAGTTGAAAACATAATAGAGGTAAAGAGCAGACTTTCTCTCATCATTCCAGGAGTAACTATAAGTTTTCAGAAGCACTACTTAATTATAAGGTTGTCAAAAATTTGGAAGAAAAATTCAAGACTCCCAAGAAATCTCTGGAACTCCTGGGAAATTGTAGACGAAAAACAAAAAGGTCATCAATATGCGACTATAATCAGCTGTTCTAACCTTCCTCATTGGAAGTCATGTAACAAAGCGGCTCTGAAGAAGGCGATACTGCCGAAACGTCAGCTACTGTTTTATTGTATTTTAGACGAAATTTAAATTCTTAGAAACCCTAGCGCAAGCTCAACATCCACAACCACCGATGATGAAGTCGTTATCTTGTTCTTATGAGCTCCTTCAGTACTTTTGTACTCGAAGTGCGTTTCGACGCGGGGTTCACAAAACCGAAAATCCATCATAAGATCTCACGTAGTAGATTTGAACAACATATGTCTGAGCGGCAAACAACTGCTAATCTTAAAGGATTTCACATAAATTAATGAAGTTCACCATAAGCTGAGGTGCGTCGGTCGAATGTAAAAGCAACGGCTGTTTCAATCGTGAGAGTAGAAATCGATTCACATTGGACTATGCGAACTCTCGTTGTTAGTAATACAAACGCCTGCAACTGAACCTTAAATTTCATCGCAAACATTGGTCACGCATGGGGTGAAGTCACCGTGCACAAGTCCGCCATTTATTGCCGCATCTCCCGCTTTTTTCTCTAGCCGGGCGGGAATCCCGATGCGATTGAGCACTAATTGGCGCCACAATCAGCTGTGACCACTCCATTGTGGAGAAACACTTGCGATCGCTTGGCCATCATGCAAATTGTTGATGACACCCCTGGCTCCAGCAGTAGCACTTTAGACATCCTCGATGGACATATTTCACCAGTGACTATTGGTTGACAGAGCTAAAGTGAACCGATCGAGTGTCAGCCAATGAGCCGTTGCATCACTCGCTTCTGCTGCACCCACAAAACAGTTCCTGAAATGCAAGGCGATAGAAGTGATACCCAAGTGTTTTACCATTGCGACACGAATGGCGTCACTCGGTTATCGCTGGAAAAACAATAGTTTTATCAAGTCATACGGATTCCGCACAGCCGTAAGGTTAAGGTGGACTCTACTGAGAGTTGTCGTACAACGATCACCACGATGTGAAATTGTAGGCAACCTTCTTAGAATAACTCAAAAAACCGACTTTCTTTAAACCTCGGCATACATAGTTGATAAAAGGATAAAGGATAAAGCTCTCGGCGTTGATCAATCCCTGAGGAATGCGCCATGCATTCGACTTCATTAAGTATCGTTGGAGGTGATTGAATGCATATCTGGCCTTTACAATGACTCGCGGTGGCCGGCCGATGTATCGAGCCAGTGCTGTTATCCTCCTAGAAAAGTCTGGTACCAATTTGCCGACCCCGGAGGGATGGAAGGCTTGGTGGGCCATGGGAGCATTTCACGTGCGCGCCGCAGTGGCGCCTCCAACCACTGTGCCGCACGTGCCCATTAGATAGTTGATATATTTATTTATATGATTTTATAAACTGATCTTCTTTAGCTGATGCGAGGTTGATAAGTCTTCATTTTCGTCGTTCTTGCTGTTGCTGTTGTTGTTGTTGCTGTTATTCTTGTTGGTCAATGGGTGACGTTTCGGCGATTTCGCTTTCCTTAGAGCCGTGATGTCACGAGTAGGACAGCCATCGACCAACAACAACAACAACGACAACAATAACAATAACAACAACAACAACAACAACAACAACAACAACAACAACAACAACAACAACAACAACAACGACAACAACAACGAAGATCTATACCAACTTTTTAGAGCAGTAGTTGCCGATGTGAAAAAAAATGACCAAGACAATTTGAGTCTTCGCGTTGTCCACCATGACGGTCGACCATACGTGGACTCGATGCGTCGTTAGAAGCCCTAGAGAGTGAGTTGAAAAAAGACTTTTCATGGCGCATAAACCACGACTTTTGGTCTTTCCCATGCTACGAAATTCTCCCTTAGGTTAGGAATTCGTCGATCTCGATTACCGCAAATCGAGGCTCCATCAATCCTCCGGCTCGCAAATGCACCACTTCTTAGGAAAGGCATGCAGTCTCTGCATGGGACTTAGGAGCAATTAAAATAAATCAGAAACTGAAAGCCTTGCATCAATTTCTAGTTAGGTGAAATATATGTGTTTCACGAAGCCCTAATAACGGGATTCATTTTCACCCAGCGGAATAGGGCTTTCAGAAAAATAAGCTCACTGAATTGGAAAACTAACGAATAATCGAGGTCGTCTCGGAGAATGTTACACAATTAACACATAACGCCAGATGCTAGTTTTTCGACAACTGACGGAATTCCACCAACCACAATGGTATTTAAAGAGTTGGAAATTTGACAGATTTTAAGGAAAAAAAGACTTTTCTACAGCATTTCTAACCCATATGTAATTTTGGCAAAACACTGAAATCCTTAGAAATCGAATGCGAGGTCTAACTTCTTAGAATTTTTGACGCAAACCCAACCAGAGCAAACGGCGAAAACTTCCAAATTCTACTGGCATTATTGAAGATTGGATTTTGTTAGCAAAAAAATATAAGTTTTAACGATTTTTACTTAAATTAAGAGTATTTTTCGATTTGACCTTCACTCATTAACAGTCCATGAAGATAAACCGAGAAAGTTCACAATGAGTTAAAATACAATGCACCAAACCTCAGTGTGCCTGTCATTTTCGTCCTGAATGCATTAAAGCCACATCATTTGTAGAGCTAAGTGTTCACAAACCAGGAACGTACTGAGTGATGATAAGACCAGCCAACAAATACTTCTCGAAGTCGTAAGGATCTGATCAGATGGGATCAAGCGTCAGTGCGATTGGTAAACTACACCATAAGAGAGAGAAATTAGGTGTGAACATTTACGACTTCCCTCGTCAGATCACTGGGAGAAAACATCTTCTGACTTTTCCACTACTCCATCTTGGAATAGCAACAGATTCGATAGTGTGCGTTAAAACATTTCATAAGCGCTGATTACCCCAAGGTATTCTCCTTAGCTCTATATAAAAATAAAAATTTTCAAAAATCGCTCTTACTTTCAAAGCGATTGGTAACACAAATCACCAGAAACTCAAAAGGTCAGTTTCTCAAATCCTTAACACAGCTGCGATAAGAGTAGAGAAAAATGTGGTCAGAAACATTATGCTGTTCTCAAAACGAAATCCCATTTGTCTAATCGCTTTAGTTTATGGAATACAAGCTTCGTTGAGAAAAAAAAGCAAAAAAAAAACAACCCCAAAAATCAGAAATTAATTGTAGTACAAGTTTGTTGGCAAAAATCTGCACATCCTAACAGTCCTTTTTCCAATGCGTGTATCGAAGTGATTACAGGTTCTCTACAATTCACACATAGCCTTTGGCTTAGCCTTGCACCCTGGTCTCATCAAATCTCCCATCCATGGTTAGGGAATTTGGCACCAGACTTATTTTGGTGCATAGCAGTACTAAACTGATAGATCGGCAGGAGCACAAAGTCATTCTGTATACCAGATGCGACCATTATTTGTATCTATCTATAGACTAACCATAGACCCATTTCATCACCTCTACTATACTCAATACAGTCAAATTCACAGCATATCCCTGAGGGCTTCCCAGCGTCGGACAGTCTATCGTCTACTTTAGGCCTTTATTTCTACTAATAACGTTAACAATGAACTGAGTTTAACAATGATGCGCCATATCTCTGTCGGCCGCTTGTGACTCAAAGACTCAAATAGTCCGTACGCTTGCGACACTATTCTTCATATCTAAGAAAGCTTCACACTGAAAGACGAAAGAAAATTTCCTCACAAAACAGCAATAGAATCCATGAATAAGCAGTAAATCAGCAATCAAGACTGGACACAAAATACAGTAGTTTTTCTGTTCAGTGGTTGCCTAAATATTACCTTGTGGAGGAAGCCGAGGCAAAGGTAACGCGAAGGTATGAAAAGAAGCATTGGCTGTAAAATGAACAGAAACTGAAGTCCAAAGAAGCCATGACAAATTGTACATGAGCCAGTGGTGTCCGCTCTAATTTGTTGATAACGAACGGCAACTATGGGTGTCGCAGTGAAACCTTATTTGCACAATCAATTACAGCCATAAAAGGGACGAATTAAAAAGCAACTCTTTCCTCAGATGAATTCGACAACGTGGGCGATCGAAAAAACCTATTTCGGATAACATAGGACTCAAAAGTGGCTCGCCACTAAAAGACACAATATGTACGAACACTTAAATAAGCAAATAACCAAAAGGCAAAAAAAACTCCTAGAAACGAAGAACTTCAGAACACTGCAATCACAAGAAGTTGAAAAGATTCTTTAATTCATTACCCTCACCATCTTAAAGTCGCGTGCAAACAAAGAAACCTAGAGGAAATTCGACTGCACAAAAAATTCCGTTTAGCCACCCCGATATAGGACTTTGGCCTGGAATGAAGAGAAGTTACTCAAAAGAACTGAAGTGGCTAAATGAAGAAGCACGAAGACGACAAATGATCGATTAGCTATTATGGGCCCTTTGCGGAGGCACAGAGCATCAAGTGCTTTGTTAAGATTGATGAAGTCGTCGGGTGGAGGTAGAAATGAAGAAGACTAAGCGCAGGATGGTTGACAGACAGTATGAGAAAAAAGAAAGAATGGACTTCTTCAACTGAAACTAAGGCAGTGAAACAAAAATAGAACAAGGGAACATAGTTAAGCAAGAAACACTAAAAATGCGAGGAAGAAAACGAAAATAAAGAAGCTAAGAAGTGCTCGAGCCCATGAAGTCAAGCAAACACCAAAATGATTTTTAGCTTTCATCACCCCCTATTCTTCTTTCATGGTAGGCTATTACGTGAAATACACTCAAAAAGATGCTGAAATATGAGCAAAGGTCTCAACCCCAGTTACGCTACGAACCCCACATTACACTTACCTGGTGTTTACATGCTATAGACTGCGCCAACTGAGGCCATTGCTCTGTCTTTGTATCAGTTTTTTCTTCTACTCTAACGGTGCTATTAACAATCAACCGTAAACAGGAATGATCTGGGCAACACAAATCGGCATCGAACACAGTTAACCTGAAGTTGTAGTCGAAACCACAATGCGTTAACCTTTCAGATTTTAACATTTTAAAAGTTAAGCGATTGTGATTTCGACTGAAACTTTCGTTTAACTGCGTTCAATGGAGATTTGTTCTTCTCAAAGAATTCCTGTTCACGGATAATTGCTGATAGTATTGTTGACGTAAAAAATCGGCTGAAAGGCAAAGCAAGGACGTCGATTGGTGCAGTGCATGACACGTCCGCTTCCGGAAAGAGTAATCGGGGAAACGTTACTGAGGTTCTAATTTTTGCTCATATCTCAGTGTTCTTATAAGTTTTGTTAATTTAGCAGAAAAATTCCATCAAATGAACTTTGCAGAGGTCCTTCGATTTATTCTAGCATCGACATTTTTATTGCAAATTCCAATGTACTTAAAGGCAGCACAATACTTACAGGAAAATGAAACAGCACATACAATGAATTGTTAAGACACATGAGACAGTTGCCTAAAGTCTACAAGATCGTCTTTACCACCGATAATACAAGGAGCATTCGCTGATGACAACGAAGCATTGAACCTTCCTTGACTAGCCTAAAACTCAACGAACCGTGTAATTAAATTTTCCGATAACGGAAAAATCTTGGATAGCTCGGTCACACCTTTCTGAACCTTTTGAAATTAAAAGAGTTGTTCTTAACAGTGTTCTGCGATTGAGAAACATCAACGGCTCGTACTGGTTGACGCTCAATATCAGCGTAATGAACCAAGTTGCTCTTAAAAAACGATCATAATTGTGAGTCAGACGAGGGGTTTCGAGTAGAAATACCAGTTTAGCGACGACTCGAGCGATGTCAACACCATTTCCTTCGACAGTGTTTCCGTCGTCTTCTGCATCGTCATAGCGTTTTCCACTGCATACCAATTTCAAGATGCTAGTCTTAAAAAGAATCATTCATATTGATTTTTACAAGTACAATGTCTAGTAAGAAAAGGAGAAATTCTACTTCAACAAAACACAGGTTGAGTTTGAGACAATGAATCTTAGTAACAAAACCCTTGAACTCATCGATTCTCTACATATCACAAATTCGGAAAATAATCTCGTTTTATTTCCTGAATATTTAATGTCTCATGTTGACAGTTTCAAGTTAACATTGCCGCTTTTGTAAATATGTCTTAAACCCTTTGCTACTTAACATATTATGGTAAAACAAACGGTGGATTTGAAAAACAACCTTGAATAAATAAATAATATAATTCATTTAAAAAACAGCTGTTATTTGGAATAAAAAGCATTAGAATTTACACATTTTTGCCAATAGGAAACATGTTTAACTAACTTATTTCGATACCACAACAGCAGGCATAGCGGTACCGTTCAATATGCTAAAGGCCCTAGTTCGAATCTGCCCTAGGCCAGCCAAACTCACTCATCTTTAGGGCGTTGGGAATTGGTATCGGACCTCCCTGTGATCGGCTGGCAATCTCAACCCACAAAAGCTTGCGAGTGCCTGCAGTGAAAATCTGGGAACACTTCAGCTCAGTTACCGAAAGATTCCAACCAGAGTCGACTCTAAGAGCATTCAACTACCTAAAGCGCACCAAAAATCCACAACTGCCAGCCAAACCGCTAAGAAAAGCTAAAGATCTTCATGAACAAAGGATGCGAGGAAAGGAATGCAATGCAAGAAGACGTGGGATCCGCATAATGTTTGATTTTTGGTCGCATAGAAATAGCTGCGATACCTTCTGAAGTTCTGAAAACAACATTCTAATGTATTAGTTCCTATTTTCCGCCCATTCTTTTTTCATTGCAGGATATTATTTGAAAGAAAGCCATGTCGATCCTGAGATATGCGCTAAATTAGGAACTTCAAAGCAGAAGAATAGGCAGTAAATAAAAACTGAAACATTTTGATTCTGAGGTCTGCTTCGGCTTAGCAGGGTTCAATATCGATTTGTGCACCCTAGATCATTCTCGTTGACGGTTGGCTACTGATGGCACCGACAGCGTAAAAACACGCTGCAAGAAGGCAAAGCAAAGGCTTCGGTTGACACAATGGTTAACACATTAGCTCCTGGAAAGGGTAATAGGCTTTTCGTAACGTATATGATGTTCCGAGCTTTACTCATATCCCAGGATCATTGCTGTTGTATTTCAATGCTTCCTGCAGTGTTCGGCAAGGATTTTCACAGCCAGAATGAAAGGCGTAGAAGTCTCATCTCATAGCAACCACTTTGCTAAGCTTTCTCTGTTGTCGCATAGGGCCCTACTTTCTTGGTACGGCAGTTGGTTAAAAAACGGATCATTTTTGCTGCATAAAAGAAGCACGGAACAAATGATGCCGTTTCATTCCTTCAGTTAATACGGAACCAATTTAATTAGCTTTTCACCTTTTCCAGCTGCTTCTAAATGACGAACAAACAATTGTCTAGTGGCCAACATTATATTTTCCTACAACACCTTCAAGTTGTTTTGGACAGTCAAGCAGCTTCGGCTGCCGGTTTTGGACGAGTGCTATCAAATGCTAATAGGTACCACGGCCATTCCCATTGTAAAGATCAGCAACCTTTTGAACCGCCATCGCACTGTGCGTGCAGAACACCTTTCAAAATTACGCTTCAGCGATATTTCGAGTCGTTGCTGCTGTTTTATGTCCAATTTTTTCGCATTAATTCAAACCTTGATATTGAATGGCAAAAACGGCAGTAAAGCATATCTTGTAATTTTACATAGAGACGCGATGAAACCAGCTTCAAAAGTAGTGACTGAGTTGAGATTCGTAAGAGTGCAAAGGTTAAGCGATAACCTTTTACCATTGATGCTCAACAGAATGCATAAGAAGTAGGTCCAAGTATCAAAAAAAAAAAAAAAATAGGGCTTCGGAGGAACCCAACCGAAATGGAAAGTGCAGCAAAACAGACAAGTAGATGCATGAACTGGATAGAAAAGAGATCATCGCCATGAAATCTGTTCAGCGTTTTTTCAGTAGAACGTTTGTTTACTGCATTGGTACTCAAAATTGATCTCAAGTTAACCGATGACTTCATCTGCAACGATGAGCCGTAAACGAATAAGAATGGGAGGTCCAACAACATGTGGCACTACCTAAAAACTGCAACTTCATTTTACCCAGATCACTCAGTGGACTGTCAACTTTTCAAGTATTTTAATAACCATTCTCTTAGGAAACCATCAACAACCAAGCAGCTACTGAAAATGTCATCAAAAAATTGACTTTTGCCCGTTACACTCTCCTTGACTAACTGACTATCCAACTAATCATAAGAACCATTGGCTCAGTAGAAACACAGTGTCCAGTTAAAATATGATTTCAACACGGTGAACTTGTGAACTTCCCTCCGGTCTGTAAAATCCGAGCACTCTCTGTGGTGATGACCTTAAAACGCTATAGTAGGGATACTACGAGTTTCCAGGAAACTACGATGAATCAGCAGCAATTATCATGTCAGTGAAAAGAGACAAGAAAACATTTCAAGCCACGTTCCACTTCACTCGCGGATGCCAGCAACTGTAAAGATAGTGGGTGCAAGATAGGGGATCGAACAGAAGACGACCAATGTATTTAAGTGTATGTAGTGAACTTTACAAACATATTTTACAACACATATGAATTGATTAAAATGTTACTGCTAACCATTACAAACCTCGCTGGTAGCATAACTATTATAGTAATTGTCACATATCTAGTATTTTTCCTAACGCTTAAATTAGTGGTTTTATCTTGTTGAAATAGTGGTATCGAAACAATAAGTATACACTGTTATGCTTGACTTAAGTTGATTAAAAACTAGAAATAAAGTAGTGAATGGAACTTGAAATGCCATCAAACCACAGGTAAGAGTTTCAGAGCTAACACAGCACAGACACTCTGAAGAACTTCGTAAAAGAGATATAAGTTTTGACGGTAAAACAGATTAGAAGCATCCAATAACATTTTACGATGACGACAATTGACGCTGACCCTCTGCTGACACCACTCAGGAGGTGGAAATAAATCTCAATTAGCAATCGCTCTTCGCTTTCACGTCAAAGGAAGAGAAAAGTGAAAAAGCCGAAAAAACTAGCTTCACAAAACTTGAGCGAAAAATAAAGACATTGTCGTTGTGAAATCTGTTGTACGCTCTTTGTACTAAACAGATGCTAGTGATAGATTTTTTTTATGGAATTCTGATATGTGATGGAAATTGAATCCCACACGCCAATCGACAACGTTCAGCAGTTGGAGCTAGATGAAGTGCCCAACAGCTGTGAAAGCTGAATTTGTACAGTGTACTGGAAAAAAGTCGTGGTGAATGTTCGGTTTTCTGAAGCGATATTAAACCACAAGACATTCTGAATGCCGGCGATGCGATCACAGCTGCAAAATATGGCAAAGAAATTTGTAAATACTACAAATGCACAAAAAGTATACCATGTGATCAGAATGAATCAAGAGAATGGGTCCTTACTTTTGCACGACAACTTTCGACCACTTAATGAGCAACTGCGTAGAAGTTGGACGAAATGTGCTACAAAATCTAATTTACTTACCATATTCACCAAACCTCCAGCCGAGTTGCCCATTTTCAAGCAGTTCGGTAATTATTTCCCAGGAAAACCCACAATCTAACAGGCGCTCAAAACCATTTCGGTAAATTTATCACGTACAGAACTCCAGAGTTCTAAGCTATCGGAATAACGACGGTTGTATCTCACAACAAGCTTTTGGCAAAAATTTGTAAATCTAATGGTCCTGCTGCATTAATGAATATAGTAATAATAATAATTTGAAATAATATATACATTTCTTATTGAAATAAGAAATCTAATGTTTACTTGGATACTTGGAAAGCCCGACTTCACTGGTTGCACGAACTCCAGCATAATCTCCATTTTTCCGGAGTTTTGCTGGATTAGCCATTGTGGTTCACTGAAGTTCCGAGGTCAGCCTAGTCAATGTTTGCTCCAGGTCGTCGCCACCATAGGCTATTGTCGCTCTTGTGGATCAGAGAAAAATTCGTCACCATGCGACTATTTTGATACCAGGACGGTGGTGGATCCATGTATTGGTTTACTCTTAGCTGGATTCCCTAATGAAAACGCCAGACTATTTCTCATGGGCTTGTTAGACCCTGTTGGGGATCAATCTTTCGCTGTACATCGCAACCCCACAACACCTAAGGACATCTCCCAGCCACAATGAGGCGGTAAACCATTAAATAAAAGGATAAAGCTCTCGGCGTTGATCAATCCCTGAGGGATGCGCCATGCATTCGACTTCATTGAGCATCGTTGGAGGTGATTGAATGCATATCTGGCCTTTACAATGACTCGCGGTGGCCGGCCGATGTATCGAGCCAGTGCTGCTATCCTCCCAGACAAGTCTGGTACCAATTTGCCGACCCCGGAGGGATGGAAGGCTTGGTGAGCCATGGGCGCATTTTCACGTGCGCGCCGCAGTGGCGCCTCCAACCACTGCGCCACACGCGCCCCGGTAAACCATTAGGAGGCATTAATTATAAACTGCCATAAGTCAAAAATATGGTTCATGGGATAAGTAAGCTACAAATAATCACGCAACAGAGTAGAAAAACCTCGTTAACAATGAGACGCAGACGTTGACGGTTTGCATTTCGGTTGATGTATTTTACTTTACGAGTTATAACACAAGTATTTGAAATTAATTTTAAAAATTGACATTAATCAATGTTATGCGCTAAGAAAGGAAGGATATCTCTTATTTTTAAGTTAACATGTAACAAATTATGTAAATGGTGCATAGAAAACTTACAACATTAGGCTCCACCATCATTTCTGCTACATTTTTTTCAGATGAAAAGTTGCCTTCACTCTTTTTCATGGAGGCACATGAGGGATATCCATCGAAAATACAAGTTTTCTTCGACGTGACATTTCGAGAGGCTTTCCGATTTGGCACTGAAACTGAATGAGAGATAGAGAAGTAAACATTTGTGACGGTGCCATAAATACCATATAAAAAATAGAAGCATGCGCATCATTCAAAAGCATTTTCAGTTTCCTCTAAATTATGTTTTCTATAAGTCCATACAAAAATAATGGCCATTTATAACGGCAATTTTTTACCTGGCCTAAATTCACGTGTACCACAGTGAATCTCAGTACTTGCTTCATTAGATTAGTTTCAACGCATCCATCATCCATGAAGGTTTATAGACTTCTGCGTGAGTTCGCCTATCCCTTGAAGACCTTCGTCTTCTTTACTAATGCCGTTGAATGCATTCGAGCGATTCTCCCTAGAATCTTGGATTAGTCGCGCTGGTGGGAGACCCAAATCGTCATCACAGTCAATGCAGCCTTCGTCGATCAAAGCAAACTTCTTAAAAAGTTTTTCCTGCCACGAATTCCTCGAACTTATACAAATGAAAGGCTTGGGTGGTCCTATGTGGGAACGTACCAGGGCTTTACACGTATTGAACGTCAACTCTACCACCACTCTACCTGCCTCTCGTTTCTATCGCTGTTGAGTTTGAAAATTCCGAGCAAATACTTGCTGTGCACATTATTCATGTACAGCACTTAAAGCTGATTTCTTGATTAACAATTTGCCATATAGATCTTCTGAAACTTCGCCTACAAAGGTTGTAACCTAGTTGAAATAGTGATGTCAAAACAGAAAACTTTCATCGTTTTGACTCATGAGTCCAGATATGGGCATAACTCAACGGTAGCAAATCGAAACACCACCAAAGAACAGGCGAACAAAACCTTCTGAGCGGCCAATTCGCAGATGGTTTGAAAGGTATCGCACCGGAGATATGAATCTTCATCACGGAAAACGTCGAGTCAGTATCAACAACTGACAACGACCATCTGAAGACGATAAGGAAAGTTGGGTATGGCCAAGAAATACTTGAGTGATTCTAATCAAACAATTAATATTCACGATACAGCAATTGTTTGCCGTTCGAAACATATTGGAAAGGTGTAGAGAGCCGGTAAGTGTATAAATGGAACCAATAACAGCGAGGTCGTATACTGTCACTGTGCTCTGTGCTTTTACACAATAAAAAAAAAACTCATTTCCCGAACGGCTGGTGACGTCTAATGACAAATGGATCACGTAAAACAACAGACGAAGATCTGCGGAGAAGTCTGAATGAAATGAAATTTCTAAATTTTTTCTAAGTCCGAATTTGTATCAAATGCAGGTTACTTTTTCTATTTAGTAGACGAAAACATCTAATAAAACCACTTGAATTTTAACAATACGCCCACAGAAGAGAAGTATTGTCAGAAATCGACGAAAACATGCAAAAATGCATCGTGTGCATCAAAGAGAAGACCGACAGAAAAGGTTCAGTCCTCTTACATGACTATGCTCGACCAAATCGTACACTGCTAACACTGGAAAAGTTCACTGAACCGAGTTATGAAACCCTATCCGACCCAAAACGTCCATCGTACATCGAGGTACCAACAATAACTTCTTTCAAGCATCTCAGCACTTATTGTCTGAGAAAATCTTCAACAGCTAAAGCGCTACTTCCGGAGATTTATGATTTCAGGTGACTGAAAAGTAACCTTGCATCTTGCTGGCAAAAGTGTGCGGATTTAAATTCCTCCAAATGTGATTAATCAAGTGTTGGTTCAGCTGAATTGTACTATTTCAAAAAAACTGTTAAATAAAAAATGGCCATTATTTTTACACCATTCAGTTACATATCTCTCAAAGTAAACTAGAACTGGTTAAAAGCTTAAGTTCTCTCGCGAACAAAACTCTTAGCACACAAATTACTGCATCTTATGGATAAAATTACCATGAATGTTATCCGTTGCGTTCAACGTACTTGTCTCGTTGTGTAATGCTGAAATCTGTTTACCAAAAGCCGTTGAGGTGGGTGAAGAGACCTCCTTCAATAAATTCACGAATCAAATACTCAAACAGTAAAGAAATTCGAACAACTACACACCTTTCTAAAATCAAGTATCGAGCTCAGCTTCGATGAACAATGTGATGACTGCATGCTTAAGTAAACATCCTCAAAAATATTTGCTAGTCAGCCGAACAAAACAAACAGGAGAAGAATCTATTTCTAGACTTACGATTGCTCGCACGTTTCCTGTACAGACGTTATATCTCTGTTTGTTTGAGCAGTTTCCAAACCAGAACGATGCTTAATCCTCGGTGAATCTACCTTCTCCTGTGTATCTTCAGCGAACACCAGAGTAGAATGATATGAGGGTGGCTGCATGCTGACATCAAAAATGCACTGCTAAAGATTAAATCCGTAATTGCATATTAACACGGGCACACATTAAGAAGCTACGTCAAACTCGGGTAATTAAACCTAATTTTTTAAATAATGGCGAACGTTAAAACTGGCTTCACAAGAGAGTAGGTCCAAGAAGCAGTTGCGAGAAAATTCTCTGGGATATAACACGGGCATACTTGAATATACCAAGAAAACAGAAAAAACAACCTTTTTGCGCCTAGCAAATCCAGATGACGTATGAAGGTCTGAAGTGCCGCGATTCCCTACAAATCATTAAAAGGCTAAGTTTTATGAGATAACTTTATGTTTAATGACACCTGGCTTCCGGTCTGATAGTTTAGTGGAACCGTAGGACGAAGAAGCTGAATCGCTAACAAAAGATACCATTTGTCCTGAATTATTTTCCACGAATTCGAGCATCTGACTGAAAGCAGGCTACATAAAAAATTAAAATGAATATACAATAAACAACAAGAGCAAAGGCATGGCTAAAACCGAACGGCAGCAATTTCGTCTACCTTTGCGGAGTTTCCTCCGCCAATGTAATGCAGTCGTTATCAGTGACATTCACAGTGCAAGACTTTTTCACCAGAAACGATGAAATCTAAAACGAGAAATGGCCACGACTAAAAATACAGTGAAAATACGAAAGGTCCCTAATATAAAATAAGAAGAAACAGAAAAATAACCTGCCGCTGGTTCGAACAGTGCATGTTACCCCTGCCTTCCAATTTCGACTTCTTGCTTCTTCTCCCAATTATATCGTTAGTATTCCCTTTCCTTTTCAACGATAAATCCTATAAGCCATTCATGTCCGAAATACGGAGATTTCTACCTAAGTTCTTGAACAGATTGACCGGACCTGATCAATTGCTGTCGGTTCACTACCCGAAGATGACGAGGTTCTGTGTTGGTGCTGTGGAAAAACAATGACAAGTTCAACATCTCCAACAAAAATATGCGCTCCATCTTGCAGTGTCTGACACGCACCTTTCACCAACTTTCCATTCACCACTGTTCCATACGTACTGTTATCTTGTAAGGTTAATTCACTCTGTAAAGCAAACAGATAACACCGCAATATGTTTGGGCTAATTAATACCTGAGAACTCCATTTCAGGGAGCCGTGAATTCTGGAAACACCATGGGCATCAACACCTAGAGCAATACCACACTTCCGATCTCGACCAATCGAAACCATCTCGCCAACAGAACGAATGGTATACAACACTTAACCAATCCATTATTTCACAACACTCACCTTGAATTCTATTAGTATCCCTACATGCTCTCATCCAAGAAGTTCTTCACCTGGGCTTAGGGTCATAAAGACTACCAATTTTCGAAATATTACCACTAAATCATCCTGCAAAAGGCATCAAACCACCTAAGACTGAGAAACACCCTGAAACTGACCTAAGATGAAATCGTACCCAAAAAAGCGGACATAGAACCGAGCCCACTATAGTGTCATATAGTAAGTTCACTACTATCACGAAGACTAGACTGCGACATGGTACCATTTTGCCCGACATCTCGATGATTCAGAGAAATACATTTCTCATGTGGACAGGGAAAATACCGACCTTTTCCAAAAGCATCCAGGACCCGCACCCCGTCCATGGTACTGGGGATTGAACGTTCCCAACTGACCGATATCCAAATGAGCTATTAAAATGAAGGTTCACGTTCACTATATGCAGTCTATTTCTGCAAATTTCGCATTTCATAACAGTTTTCAAGAACAATTTATTTTCTTTAACCAACGACTTAGCAATATGGACAAAGACCGTCTTCAGAGAAGCGAAAACAAAACGGACTATAAACTTATGTTTTATTGAGGAGGTAACAACAACAACAAACGGCGAATTTAGAATTGAATAACCTGACCGCGTGCCTTCTTTTGTCCTCCCAACTCGAAGTGTTTACATCTAGAAAGCAATCAAAATTAAGAGACGCTCAAGCCAGAACGCTTCACTGAAGCTAAACAATAAATCAATGACATCCTTTTATGGACAAGCCTTTGTCAAAATTTGTGGGATCCAGTACTTGCAAATATTGAAACTGACCAACAAAAAACCTCAAACCAGAATATACCCGACAAATCTAATTTCACTTACTACGTACTACACAAATCTTCACCACGCACAAAAACAAAATTTTTTATCCAACCTGGTAACGTAAGATGCAAATTACTCATCGTTGCAACACAAATGTGGTAAAAGACAACCCTAATTTATCATAAAGTAACTTTGAGGACCACTGACAACCAAAAGCTCTACATGCAACATTTGACGTGAAATATAGTTCTTACAAAATTCTATGCTTACCGCTTGATGGGCAACTGCTTCTTATGCTTGCACTCTGTACATTCCATACGAAGAACGATTTTCTTGGTAGTTTTAGCTTTTTTTCTGAAGATGGGCTTGGTTTGGCCACCGAACCCAGCTTGTTTACGATCGTAACGTCGGCGACCTGCAAAAATAAAACCGATTTTAACAAAATGGAGTTCTTGGCTCAATATTAGCTCCTACTAAGTCACCGGTGTATTTGCGATAATTCGCATTTTGCACCAATTGCCAGTGTCTGCTGTTCCATAGATAGATAATCCGGAGAATTAAGAGCTTGAG